>CM069447.1:77270284-77458811 GCA_035610835.1 Ophiura sarsii | reverse complement strand
GTCCCCTATTCATATCCAAACATAGAATACAGTCATTACCAAATTAGTAAATTACAATAAGGTTGGGAAGGAGACTACGTCGTCGCGTGTTATCTCTTAATTAATTAATAAGCAGAACTGTCGGTAAACAATAATTAATTGTTTCATATTATATATTATTATGAGGCTAACAGCATGCACTACGATGATAAGTATGGACCTAAATAAATGCCTTGAAGAATAAAACAAACATCTCAGCTTGAATATGTGTTTCCATAGACACCCTGTGTATTGCTTCTGGGTTTGTTCGTGGTCTCGCCAGCTGATGGTAAGTAGCTGTGTATAGCATTCATCAGTTCTATCCTCAAACCTCTGAGTTACCGTTAAGGTGTCGGAGGCATTATAGAAGGATAATGTCTACACATTCCCTGAAAAACTTGATGTTGATGTTTCTATCCAGTTTTGCCTTTCAGATTGTGTCAAGTGTTGTTGTATGCAGCCCATGTCTGAGCTGTCCACGAGCTTTCCGGCAATTTCAGTCATGTAATGAATGGTAGTGATGATCCTAGATACTTGAAGTTGCAATAGATATTGTTTTTATGGGATATCATTGATTTGTTTGTGATTACTGCCATAACTGTGTGCTATGTGTGATCTGAACCAGCCACCTAGGTATCTGGATGAGTCGGTCTGGAGTGATTGAGGTATAAAGGATGACTAGCTGTGAAGATTAAACGTCTTTTGCTGATTAGCTGTGAGTCTTAACACACACATTTTCACTGCGTTATCACACACAAATCAATGATATCCCATAGAAAATCATTTATTATGCAACTTTGCTGTTGTTATGGCGCGGTCATTGAAATCGCCATAAGTATCAATTATATTTTTTTGAATGAGATATCAAACTGCGGAGAAGAAATTTGCTCATTTAATGTATATCTCAGTTTTTTGTATCGATGATCTATTTTGAATTAGCCAACATCAAACCACCTGGCCAGGTTTTTGTTTGTGCTAGGTGTATGTAGGAAACCATGGCTTACTAGCGCCACAGCGGAACAGGGAAATATTGGGTTTCATCTGGGGCCGCTGTGGCGCGAGGAAGCGGTATGTACCGACATTCACTTTTTAACTCAAAATATTCCTGTTCCGCTGTTCCACTGTGGTGGCTCCGATGCCACCCAATTTCTCTCCTGTTTCACTGTGGCACCGGCAAACCATGTTTTCCTACTGCTATAAAGCAGTTTGTATTCCACATATATTTCCTTTTTCACCTTGTACATTTCCTGTTCCGATATCCCACTGTGGCGGCTCCGACGACACCCAATTGTTTCCCTGTTTCGCTGTGGCGCCAGTAAGCCACGAAGTTTTGTGTCGTCTTACACCAAGGATAAACCACAATCAATGTGTTGATCAATTCAATTACGAAGGCATGAGACTAGATTTTTGATTACAAAACAAACCTCGCCAGTCTTGTTTGTCATCCAAGTGCAATCAAAACAATCAAAACCCATACTATTTTCATTTTTCATTCTTTTTATGGAAATGAGAGGTCACCTTGCTTTAGCAAACTGGTCAAGGTGTATTCCAGAAGAATGCTCTTGGAATTGCTTGCTCCAATGTCACCAATATCATCTGTGATGCTATAGACATGTTCATAACAAGTAAGACGGTTACCAAGAGAGCAAGGTTTTAATAGGGTTATGTAACCTAATTCTAACCCTAACCCTAACCCTAACCCTAACCCTAAGTAGTGACCATGCAATGATGTTTCAAAGCTTAACATGTATATTCTTCTTACTTACATTTCAACTATAATTAATTAAATCATCCAAGTTCGATATGTTCATATAAGTGTTGCATCTTAAACTATGTTTGAGTAAACAAATCATCAAATCAATCAAGCGCATTACACATAATTTGGTGTCTTCATATTTATATATGTGTTAAAATTAAATTTATATATTTTTCTTATGTTTGCTTGATTTTGATTTTGATTTTGATTTTACTAGGAATTGTTTAGATTCTTTGGGGGTGTATGGTAGTTACTTTTGGAGGTGTAGCAGATACTTATTTTTTTTCAATATAACACGTAGCTGCGAAATGAGTACGCTCGTATATTAGAGTTATGGTCATTATTATCAATACAACCATAATAATTCGCATCATCTATCGTATAATGAGACCGAGGTAATTAAGAGAGGTTGAGTAGATCATTTTGGAGGTCTAGGGTAGGTACTGTTGGATATGTAGAGTAGATGTTTCGGGACGTATATGGTAGATGATTTGGGTATACGATTTGGCAAGCGCGTACCGCGGCATGTGAGCCAGGGGGCAGACTAGTGTCGTCCCGACAGTGGCGTAAATTTTCGTAAAAGGTTACCCCAAATTTTTTCCCAGTCAATCATCTCCTTAATTTCACGTAATTGTGTGTGTGTGTGTGTGTGTGTGTGGGGGGGGGGGGGGGGGGGGGGGGGGGGGGGGGGGGGGGGGGGGGGGGGGGGGGTTACAAAAATTTCGCACGGTCACAAAATTACGCACGGTTACAACATTTCGCAGTCCAAAAACCACAACAGTCAACAAATAATGCCCAATCAGTGTTTTCGGACTAGGCCATATTTATTTTTATGTTATGGGAATTTAGCGTCCCGGTATTGCGATTTTAGCGTCCCGGTAATTGGAGCCAGGGGGGGGGGGGGCAACTTCCCCCCCCCCCCCCTCCCGGTCGGTACGCCCCTGCGATTTGAGAGGTGTAGGGCAGATACTGTTCGAGGTGTAGGTAAATATTTTGGGAAGTGTTTTTAAGATTCTTTGGGTGTAAGGTAGATACTTTGGGAGGTGTTAGACTACACACTTTTAAAGATGTAGGGAAGATACTCCTGGAGGTGTAAGGCCGATACCTATTTCCCTAACTAATAAGACGTAGCTACGAAATAAATACGCTTGTTTATAATAGATCATCATCTAATAGTATAATGAAACCAAGACCAATAAATCATCGTGACCTTTGGATACCGGACGTTAAGGAATGCACATGCTTAGTTGGTATCATCATGATTGCCTTACAAAATCTAGAATGTGTACACCTGTATTCTCTAGTAACCTCTGCGCTCGATTTTTTTAAAAGAAAGTTGTTTAATTGAAACCAATGGCATTTTCATCTCTTGTGATCCTGTTCTAACATTTTACCGTGAGGGGATACTGACCTTTTTCTTGCCTCATAACCTGCACCATTTATTAATCACTTGCAAATGAATAGCGACACCCAACATGTTTGTTTTATATATAGATTTTGAGATTGTTTACGGTTATTTTGAAGGGAAGAGAACGAAGAACCCGACCGACCGATAATTAACAATTCACACGTTTTGTAAACACAGTTGTACCTTGCTTGTTCATAGAGCAACGGTTTCTAGCATCCATGATACATTGCGTAACCGTATGAATCCCATCGAGGTGGCCAAACGTTTAGAAAATGTACTATCTATCTAGAGATGACATTGATGACATATTGAGAAGTGCGGATGAGAAAACCTACAATTACGGAAAAGCAGTTGATCTTCTTCTTTACAAGTTGATGGAATGTAAGGATCGTCATTGGTATGATGCGTTCAAGAATGCACCAGATTACGAAGACTCCGAATTGCTACTTGCAAAATTGGCAGAGGCCCAGAGTAATGTTTTGGAGCAATCTGTATTCTTAAAGATTAAAGGCGATTTTAACATACGTGAGATTGAATATGAAGGTATGTGACATCATATCATACTCGTACAGAGTTGTACAGATTGGAGGCATTCATCAAGACAGTACTTTTGGAAACCTGGATTGTGTATTAACGACTATAAAGATGACGTGTTTAGTCAATTGAAAACTATTAATAATATGACACCACGTGCGTTCGTTTTGTCAAGTGAAAAAGTTCAAAAGTGTTAAAGGTAATGATGTGTCTCAATAAAATCTGTTTACACAATGCGTTTCTCCTAGAAAGAAGCATTGCCAACGATTTTTATTTTAATAATTGTGTAGATTATGTTTTCACTCTAAAAAGAGGTGTTATTTACCATGTACCCAAGCTTTAAATTGATGTGTTATTACCATGAACACCAAGCTTTAAACCACGAAAAGAAACCTGTTTCCGAATGTTACACATAACGAATTTGATTGTATTACAGAGTACGAAGAAGATCAGGGGAATCAGACCAAAATGACGTCAAATTGATCATGAAGTAGGTTTTGATTCCTTTTAATGATCTAGATGAAGCCATAGTATAAACAAATACGTGTAAGGTCTAACGTCTAAGGTTACACGTAGTACGCGTAAAGTAACACGCGCAGAACGTGTAACGTTAGACGTCTCATATGTATATTAGACGCCTAAGATAACATTCTCGCTTTATTCTGTTAACAATTGTGACACTTTGAGTGGAGGGTGGGGAGGATGGAAAAACAAGGATATAACCATATTGGATATCCTACAAGCTTATGCTATCATGGAATAAACCCTATTTGTAAACTGTTTTCTTCGACGTGTACGATGTTATCTTAGACGACTAACCTTACACGTATTTGTTTATACTATGGCCACTCATACTAAGGTGGGTCCCTGGAACCACTCGTGAGGAGTTTTGCTCACCGGTTCAACAAATCCTAGATACACCCTGTGTGTATACAAGGTTTTCCATTGCCATTTTCTGAAGAGTATCAATCAGCCATAGTGTACTTTCCAATGTGTGTAACATTCTGAACACTGGACGTCACTCATACTCTATAGCCCTAGCGGGGTCTTGTGTGCAGAGCCCCGAAAGCTCTTGAATCTGAGCTATTTTGGAGGCATTTGAAGGCGTCTCCTCGACCTTAATTTTGCGCAGAGTTTGTTTACATTATGATAAGATTTAAATATTTACCCTGGATACGCCTTTGTAAAATATATACAAGTTGTCTCGGATTAATTGGTAGGGCAAGTTTTTTTAATATTAGAATCCTTCTCGTAAGTTGCCTTCACGTTGTCTGTAGGCACAGGCAAAGTATAAGATAATTGAGAACTATTTTGTGATACATCGATGAACATTTATTTTGTGTTTAATTGTGACCTGTTCTACCAAAACCAGACACAATTGGGCAAGATATCAAAATTGAGTTAGTAATCGCCATTTGTTTTCTACACTGTGTCGCCCATATTTCTGTATAATAATGATAACAAAAACAAAACAAAATTGATGAAATATTTTTTTCAACTGTTTCAGCTAGGTATACCGTATTTATTAACACACGTGTACGTGTGTATTAAGTAGAGATCAGTAGAGATAATAATAATAATTAGTATTTATATAGCGCCTTTCCAAAGTGATCAAAGCGCTGTAATTTCGCTGCTGGTGAATCATCAGAATCGGGTCGCATCAACTAGGGTGCTGCCAATTTCTAGCGCAAACCTATCCGGACTTCCCAAAGCGGAGGTAAATCATTTTCAAGTTCGTGTTTATGACAACTCCAAACTGAGATATCGTCTTTTAAAGATGTGTTTATAATATATTTACAATGTACTTACAATGTACTTTAAAAAAAAATTAAATTAAAAAATGTCACAATAATGTTATAAACACTCTGAAGATTAATGATTTACAAGAAACTCAAATTCCCCAAAAATCACCCCCAATTAGTTTTTGGGCTATTTCTCAGTTTGGAGCTATGCCCAATTCCGTCTGGTTTCGGTAGAACACGTCACAATTGTTTAAGTTCATGAGGAACGAACCCACGAATATAAGGAAGAAAAAACGCCAATCTGTGACGTACATATACTAGAAATACTTAAATATGTCGTATTAAGTAAAACGACAGACTTTATTGTTCAACTATAACCAAAGCACTTCATTTCCTGGTGTGTTTTTTGGTCATTATATTGACTTGGCATAGTTATGATCTAGCCAACGTTATGTATATCTAACTTTACTCATAGAAGACCCACAGACACTATTGTAGGTGTCCTTGTTTGTATATTGAATAGGATGACAACGATATAATCGGATTTGTTTTACTCATGCAGATGTAAAATAGTAAAGCTGTACATTTTCATGTCATTTGTATCTGTATCAGAATGGAAGGATGTCTCAACATACAGGGTGTCTCAAAAAGTGCCCCATGTGAAGCATGATTTTTTTTGGCCATGAAAAATATAAACATTGTTTGCGGAATACTGTACTAGTAATCACGTTCAGCAATCTTTAATGTGCTATAAGAGTTTCATAAAAGTTTCCATCAATTTTGGAGCTTTCGTTATCAATTTATAACCGATCTACTCGAGCATGTTCACATTCCCCTTCGGCCACTTTTCGTCATTCAGTGCGTAATTGAACATAATCAAATCAATAATAATAGTTGAATTTGAACCAAAAACATATTTTCATCCATATTATCCATGATATACCATAAAATATTTAAAATTTAGACGGTATTTTGAACACTACATTGACATATCCTAAAATCATCATCGGAATCATAAAGTCAGTATTTTTCCGTTGAAAGCCATTATCTTGTTCGCACTCTTGTTACTGAATTGATCATATCTCAGTATTTTAAGTGGTTAAATTCATTGGGATGAAGTGTATTTGATAGAGGACTAATAGGGCTTACATAACTTGGGATGTATTTTTAATAATTGTCTAACTCATGGTATCTTTTTTGAGACACCCTGTATTGCTACTTAGTCCGATGTCGGAGAGGGGTCCCGTGTAATATACCATCGGTTACCATCGGTTATAGCAATGACCCAGACCATCAGACGTACCAACAAAGATCAGGGTGGAAAATATTGGTACCCTGGCAGTTGTTCCGTTAGAGGGCGTTTTCAAAATGCCGCCAAAAACCATCATATTACCTATAAATGCACAAAATGGCTTCCTGTTGGGGCTGATGGTTGGTATTTGTTTATATGGCTTATAAAAAGGGTATGAGCCTGTGATAACATCCAAAATGGCTGACATAACATTCAGTATTATTTCCACTATATTGCCTAGAAAGGCTAAAATAAGGATTCCCGTTGAGGCAGAATTGATCACTTTTGAATAAAGATTGGTTGGGACCTTTTTGTATCATGACTTCACAGAATATTACAAGCCAGTCTATGCCCACTAGTTTAATAGACCTCCAAACGGCTAACATATTATGTTATTTGATACTAAGTCTATTAGCTCTACGTTACTTAAAGGTAATAAACAAAAACAATTCCTGTGTGAATGATAAGTTAAGAGGCTAGACAAAACAAATTCAGACCTAGTAACAATTTCCCTGATGGCCGTGAAAGAAGCCAAAGCACTTAAACTGATTGTGATTACTTAGCAAAAGTAACAGAATTGTGTTTAATTTTCAGTGACCATAATTAACCATATTGACGTTATGTTGAGATTATTTTTGCTTTCATATTACATTTAGCCATTTGGTTTGTGTGGCCATTTTAGCCTTTTGATTACCATATTAACGTTATGTTTATTTTTATTATTTATTTTCGTATTTACTTTCATATTTATACATTTGACCATATAAACCTTTTTGAAACAAAGAGTTAACGATGTTGCATACATGTATAAGAATTGCTATGGCATACAGAAGGTTACCATTTATCTACTTAAATGTGAGCAATTAATCTTTAGTTGTCTTTTATCATTTCACCTAAGGTAATAAATAGTATAGTTGATAAGTATGACAACATACGCTGACTGCTCATGATAAGTAGGGTTCGGCAGAATCCGTGAAATTTCACGGCGTAATTCACGGATTTCATACTTGATCACGGATTTGGGAAACTGTACCATAAAATCGCGGAAAAGCTATTTCAGCTGCGGTAATTGTCCAACAAGCCGATGTTTACAGTTTCATTTGATGATAAGAATCACAAATTATCCGAATTGAGGCATTTTAGAGAACTACACTGCTTGATTTTTTTATATATCGCCCTTTCCTTCTTATTGTTATTGTTTTTTACCTCGTATGTTTATTCCTATCTAACACTTATTTATTTACTAATGTCCCTTGAGTAATAAATATCTGTAGTTGAGTGCCTAAAAATATGATCGCGCGGATTTCACGTGTCATTTCCCACGGTTTGATCTCAGTTTTGCTTGAAATCACACTAATCGCGGGAATCACGGATTTTACACAAACTGCCCACGGATTTTGCCTTAAAAATCACGGATTCTGCCGAACCCTAATAATAAGGGTTTAATATGGTTAGCAACTGTGCCAGGGTATCTATTCCCGTTATCTACCCTCACTTTTCTGGTATATCTGATGGTAAAGGTCATTGCGGTGAAGGGTAAGGACTAAGGAAGCACTGTGCAGCAATGCCGTAACAGACTCATCCCTTAGAACGACTTATACCTTAGACAAAATTGTAGTTACTAAAGCATGCTTCTATCGACATTTCCAGCGAACAAAATGAAATGTAATTTTGTAAATTGCATGTACTATGAATCGTTGTTTGGTCTTCACATTACTTCACACCAGAACACCTAGTCTCGCTGCTGGAGAAGCTGTATACAAAAGCTTGTAGAGTTATACGTTTAGCAGAAGGCCACACAGATCAGTTCCCCTTTTAGCAAGGAGTCCGTCAGGGTTGCATTGTATCACCCCTACTCTTTAATGCCTGTGGTGAAACCATCATGCGACAAGTAGAGGACAGGCTGGAAGACAGACCTGGCTGCATCATTGGTGGAAGGGCAATATGGAATCTTCGCTTTGCTGATGACACTACACTTCTAGGACGTACTAAACAGGAACTAGAAAAGCAAGCCCAAGAACTAGAGATATGCAATCTCCAATTCGGCCTGCGTATAAACCCAGCCAAGACTCATGTCATGATACCGGGTAACAAGCAGCCTATGTTCCTAGACGGAGATGAAGTTCAGCTGGTGGATCGTTTCAAATACCTTGGCTCAATGGTCGGGATGGATGGAGACTCCGCACCAGAAATACGAGTCAGACTGACAGTTGCCAGAGGCATCACTAGCCAACTGAATGGAATATGGAAGGCTAAGCAAAAGCTTGAAACTCAAGAAGCAGCTGGTCCGGTCACTGGTATGGAGTACAGCGCTTTATTGCTCTGACAGTTGGACCCTCAAAGAAAGAGACAAGAGCTGTATCACAGCATTTGAAATGTGGGTCTGGCGCAGAGTGCTACACATCAGCTGGACTGATAAGAAGTCAAACTCATGGGTGCGCAAGCAAATAGGAGTGAAAGAATAAGAGGGATTGCTAGCCCAACTAAGGAAGAGGAAGTGTGCAAAGTATGGTCACTGGAAGCGACGTGCGGATAGCATAGTAATAGCTACTATTGAAGGAGGAAAGCTCGAAAAAAGATTGAGGAAAGAGCGCTCCCCTTTTAATCCCAAGCTTTCCTCTTTCATAAAATGTTAAAATCAATATTCAAGTAAACTATTATATCCTTCTCTAAAAGTGTAAACCCAACCACTTCAATTGGCTAACGATACAGGTATCTAATTTGAGGAGGAGCGAGCTTTTCCCACTCTTTCCTCGAGTTTCCTCTATTTGTAAATGGGCGAGGCCCCTAATAAATGTTGAATCCAAGTGAACAAGCTGCAATTATCTTCATCAAATGATGAAACGGCTGTCTATTATAAGGTGGTTCGATCGATATACCCATTATTACAGATCGATATACCCATTATTACAGATCGGTACACCCATTATTACAGATCGCCACCCATTATTACAGATCGATATACCCATTATTACAGATCGATATACCCATTATTACAGATCGATACATCCATTATTACAGATCGATATACCCATTATTACAGTTTCCATGAAATTATTTCTGTCCAAACAGTATAATTAATATAGCGTTACACAATCCTTAGTCCTGTAAATTTGTTTAATGAATAACACGCTGGAGTTATTAACGAAGGTTGTAGTCTTAATTACCTAGGAATTACTCTAGGCATACATGCCGAGACATTGGACATTAATTAAATGTGATGAATGTTGAAGGTTGCTTGTAATTATTTATTAATGGTCGTGTGCCTTAAGTTGGGACCCCTTTGTGTGACATATGGTAAAAATGGAAAAATCACATGGATTTTGCTTAAAACATTGTTAGCATTAAAACTATACATGTGAGTATAAGGAAAGTATACATTTCCTGAAAGCATACAAATTTCCGAATCTCACAATGACAATATCAAGGTCATTATACAGGGTGGGTAGATAATATATAGGGTGCAAACATCAAGAAATGCACTAAAAATACAAAATTTTCACTGGTCATTTACATACCTTGAAGATAAGATTATAATTTATTAAGCTGCATAAATCAAAAGTATACACTAGTAGTACAAAGAAAAATGTTGCCACCTTTGTATTTAGTTATAAAGGATACCTTATACAGGGTGGTCAAAATGTGTAACAATTTAAGTATGTGAACACGTATTTATAGATTGGTTTATAGATTGGTTTATTGAAAATTACAAAATCGTGGCTTAAAAGCCAAATTGCATATTTCTGAAATAAAGTTAACCGTTATCATAATTTAGTGTCATAATAAATTTTAAATTGACGTTTTGTAATAATGTCCTCAATCCACACGTTTCTTCACTTTTTGATTTTATTTTGATGAAAGCAATGATGATGAAATGAAATAAAACATGTTCGAGCTTTTAAACCATGTATACTTAAATCAACAATATGTGTGGTGGTATGGGGAAAACCCGTCGGAAGTAGCAAGTGTTAATATTGAGATATCTGGGTCATACCAACATATTCCTAACAATTTTCCAACGTTGGTCCCGAGATAGAGATTATACCTTGAACTTTAGTCTCCAGAAGTTTTTTATGCAACATTCCAGATGTGAAGTTTATTTTAGTACTTTTCTGAACCTTGTTTATCACATTTTATGTGTAAAATGCTATGTTTACGTAAAATGACATTGTTACCATGGTAACCACTTATGAATTCCAACAATTCATTGTAAAGATTTTGAAAGTGAAGAACTTCGCAAAAAACTAGGTTCATATCATAACTCCTTTTCATATGGCAAGCTATTCTGTGTGATATAACAATGTAGTTTTATTATAATATTATTAGAGCATTTAAACGATTTTGTGTACACCTTTGAATTGTCAAATTTTGAGTGTTGCGTTTAAACTTGCCGACTTTAAAATAATATAACTGTAGTTCTAGATGGAATTTCTGAAAAATGTAAACAGTCCTATACTGAGTAGAGTAAAAACCAAGTTGCTAGAAAATGACCATGTGAAGGGTTTTCCCATGCCACCACACATCAGTATGCTCAACTTCTTTCGTGCGTTGATAAAAAAACCAAAATATTTATTGGAAATTAATGAAGAGGTGGCTTTTCGATACATTTTTGGTCAAAAGTATACACCAGATCGCACCAAATGAATTCGAAAATTAAACATTTATCTATATACTTCTATGTGGCCCCCTCGGACACCCCCTGTCCGAGCATAGCTCGGTTGGTGGTGCTGCGCACCGCTTAGATGGTACCATCTCAATTAACTTTATAGTTTTCAACACAAATGGCCGCCCCACTTTTTGGTTCCTTGCTACGCCTCAGACTACTGTTTTCCAAACCTTTTATCTGACATGAGCGCTTGCGTTCATACAAATGTTTAATTCGGTCTGGCTACGCACAAGCATTCCGAGAAAAAAAACCAGACACGCGAGGGAATAATTTGAAATGATCGACAATTATTTGTTTAGATTATATACGAGCAAATGGGTATGGGTAGCAGCTAGGGAACACTGCTTTGTAGTGGGGGTACCTTTAAGACCTTTCGAATACCATTGGTTCCGATTTGATAATGAATAATGCAAAAATCCAAATACTGTAAAACAACTTAATTTCACGGCAACTTAGTTTATCGAATTAGCATTTAGTTATTGTTTGCGGCAATTTAATGTCACTAATTGGTATATCATCTTCCTGTATATAACCGATATAAATAGTATAATTGGGAGCAATTTAATTTGGCGAATTGGATCTCCTAATGAACTTAGGTTGTTTTACAGTAATACATAATGAAAGGTCACCGTCCCATTTTCGCATATTCCTAGGTTTTAGGATGTGATAAACTCACTAAATTCAATTATACTGGTTTAAAGCTTCCTAGACACTCAGGTGCACTCTAAAACAACGATGGCGTCCAAAACGGCTGTCATTTTGTCAAAATGTATTGTTTTCCTTGTTAAAAATCCAATGCACACTCAAGATGGTCACAACCTTGTTGAATCTTCTGAGTAACAACAGACAAGAGGCAGCTGTGTGAGTGTCCAGGCAGCCCTCTACAGGGATAGCACTGCCTGCTTTGGAAGGGGAAGCCCCTAGAAAAGGTTCGGTAAAGAAAGCTTGCCCAGATTAATAACCAGGATTTAAAATACTTTAAAATACTATAACTGTAGTTCTAGATGGAATTTTTGAAAAATTTAAACAGTCCTATACTGAGCATGCTGAGTAGAGTATGAAGCTCTCTGCCAAACAAAAAAAACCAAGTTGCTAGAAAATGACCATGTGAAGGGTTTTTCCATGCCACCACACATCAGTATGCTCAACTTCTTTCGTGCATTGATAAAAAACAAAATATTTACTGGAAATTAATGAAGAGGTGGCTTGTCGATACATTTTTGGTCAAAAGTATACACCAGATCGCACCATATGAATTCGAAAATTGAACATTTGTCTATATACTTCTGAGGGGGCCACATCCCCCTCGGACACCCCCTGTCCGAACATAGCTCGGTTGGTGGTGCTGCACACCGCTTAGATGGTACCATCTCAATTAACCTTATAGTTTTCAACACAAATGGCCGCCCCACTTTTTGGTTCCTTGCTACGCCTCTGACTACTGTTCCAAACCTTTTATCTGACATGAGCGCTTGCGTTCATACAAATGTTTAATTCGGTCTGTCGAGCCTGTTGGGTAAAAAAAGATAAACAAAGGTTACTTTAAAGGACATAAACAAACGGTATGACTTTCTTTTGATGAGCACTTTATATAGCATGTGAAGAGCTTTTCTCGGGGTATTAACTCAACACTTATAATATGGTCTACATGGCTAGGATGTTTTGGGTTACTTTTACTCTACAGGAGGACTTGAAGACATGACAGACGATACTATAGCATTATGGACATGACAGACGATACTATAGCCTTATAGACATGACAGACGATACTATAGCCTTATAGACATGACAGACGATACTATAGCCTTATAGACATGACAGACGATAATATAGCCTTATAGACATGGCAGACGATACTATAGCCTTATAGACATGACAGACGATACTATAGCCTTATAGACATGACAGACGATACTATAGCCTTATAGACATGACAGACGATACTATAGCCTTATAGACATGACAGACGATACTATAGCCTTATAGACATGACAGACGATACTATAGCCTTATAGACATGACAGACGATAACATATACAATACTTGTAGACTAGAATACAGAACAGACACTACTTGATTTTGATTTGATATGATTTGATTTGATTTGATTTGATTTATTTCGGTATCTCCACATATATATAACAATGACAATGATAATAAATATAGAGAATCTTAAGATACACTTAAAATTACAAAACCACACAAAATTGGGGGAGATACAAACCGGATAACCCTTTAAGCCCAGAGGCTTATTTCCGAAGGGGTCCTAAGGAAAACAAAAATACAACACGTATATCAACAGACACTGTATACATATTTAAAATTGATACAAAATATTTAAATATTTAAAACTATTAACAATGGATTTGGTTAAGATGATGCGTTTTTACAGATTTTTTTAAAAATTGCCTTAGAAGGAATAGATTTTATTGCACATGGTAAGCTAGCCCAATCCTTAATGGCATTATAATAAAAAAGAGCCAGAAATGATGGTGGTGGATTTGGGAACTCGGACATTTTGCACACTGGTTCTAGTACTGTGTTGATGCACACTTGAAATTCTGGTAAAATGAGACCTAAGATATTCTGGACCAACTTCATTAAAAATATCAAAAACATGGTTTAGCCTGAGTTGTTTGGCTCTGTTGTGGATATTCAGAAAATTAAGAGTTTTAAAATCATTTACACATACATGGTACCTGGAATCTTTATTTAGAATGAATCTTATAACCTTGTTTTGAGCAACTTGCAGGCTTTTGCTCATCTGCTTTGGGATACCACCATACCAAGATGAAATAGAGTAATCGAACAAACATAGAACAAGAGCAGTACACAATATTTTTTTGATATTTTGATCCAGAAACTTAGCCTGTCTGTATACAAACTTTAGTCTCGAATTAACTTTGTTGATGATACTAAGAGCCATTTCTTCACCATTCAAAAATTGATCGATGGTGAGACCTAAGTATATGACAGAAGGGTAGCATGAATTGTTTGCCCCTCACACTCGATGGTAAACTCTTGCCAGTTCCTCAACTTACGTTTTGTGCCAAAAAGAATGAGTTCCGTTTTACCCATGTGGAGAGAGAGCTTATTGTCAATGAGCCATTTGTTACAACTACTAAGATATTTGCTGAGTTGATGCCCAATTTTAACAGGATCTTTGTCAGACCTCGACTTCGCTGACGACATTGCACTCCTTTCAGACACTGCCACACAAGCACAAGAACTGCTTAATAAGGTTGAGGATGCTGCACTCTGTGTTGGACTGCACATGAATGCCAAGAAGACTCAGTTCATGGCGTATAACCAACCAAGTTGTGTCACAATACAAACAGTAGACGGCAGCTCTCTGGAAGAAGTTCATGACTTCAAATATCTTGGGTCATGGGTCCAGAGTTCTGAGCAAGACATCAAGGTCAGAAAAGCACTGGCGTGGAAGGTATGCAACAAATTAAATAGCATATGGAAGTCCAACCTCCCGAGGCCCCTGAAAATTAAACTATTCCAAGCCACCGTTGAAAGTGTGCTGTTGTATAGTTGTGAGACCTGGACCACAACAAAGAAAATCAGGAAAGCCTTGGATGGGTGTTACACCAGAATGCTAAGGGTAGCTCTGAATGTGAGTTGGAAACAACACATGACAAACAAAGAACTGTATGGTGACATACCTCATGTCACCTCCAAAATCACTACCCGGAGGCTAACATTTGCAGGGCATTGTAAGAGAGCTGAAGGGAGTCCAGTATCCAAACTGGTCACATGGCAGCCTACCCAGGGAAAGAGAACCCAATGACGTCCCATGAAGACCTATGTATACTTGCTGCAAGATGACACCGGATACCAGACCAAGGAAATTGAAACCAGCATGCAGGACAGACGTTTTTGGAGAGCCATCATCAGTGCCCGACAGCTAGAGTCGACGGAGTGAGAGTGTCAGAAACAATTAAGGCACTGTCATCTGCATACTGAAGTAACGGACAATCAACACAGCTGGGCATATCGTTAACATAACAAAGGAATAAAATGGGGCCAAAAATGCTTCCTTGTGGAACACCACATGTCAGAGGCATGAAATGAGAGTCAGCGCCATTAACATTGACAATCTGAGATCTACAACTCAGATAAGACTCAAACCATTTTATGGAGCTCGCACACTGTCAAATGCTATTTGGATGTCAAGCAGCACCATACCAGTATTATACATACCAGCACTTAATTGATTTTTGATGAGATCTTGAAGGTAGATTAGACAAGTATCTGTAGAGTAGTTACCTCTGAAACCTGATTGGAACTGATACAAGATGTTATTTTCAGTGAGATACTTGTTTAGTTGACGAAACACTACTTTCTCCAAAATTGTAGAGGCCACAGACAGAATGCTAACAGGTCTGTAATTGGCAACTTCCAATCTATTCTTCTTTTTGTATAATGGTTTGACCTTAGCAACTTTCGATTTACATGGGAACACTTCAGTCCTGATAGAGAGATTTATAATCGATGTGATAGGAGTCTTTATTATCGCAGCTGCATCTTTAAGGAAACGGGCTGGTAAGCCATCCAAGCCTGTACTCTTGTTGATATTGAGATTGTTTAACTCATCTTGAACAAAATCCTTCCCAACCTCTTGGAGCTTAAAGGATCCAGGCTTAATGTGTCTGTAGTAACTTTTGAACCTGTCCGAATAAACATCATAAAGACCACTTGGCTTAGGCAGCCTATCAACGAGTTTAGCAGCGACTCCGGTAAATAATGTGTTAAATTGATTAGCAAAGTCTTTGTTCACAAAACATTTCTTACCATCAACATCCAATACTATATTTGTAGAGTCTTTAGTTTTATGTTGGTAACCAAGCTCTTTGAGATTTTGCCATAGCTTTTTGGGATCGTTCTTATTTTCTTCAATCTTATGCAACATATACTGCTGTTTAGCATATTGTATATCTCTTTGAACCTTATTCCTTAACTTACAGTACTCTGTACGATATTCAGGCAAATGTCTGTTTTTATTAAATTTTGAAAGCAAATAGTCTCTTTTTTATGTTAGCGAGAATCTCCTTTGTTATCCATGGTACAGAGCGTTGTTTGATCCGAATTTCTATGAGAGGAGCTACAGAGTCTAAAGTGTTCAGGAATAAGCTGCAAAAATGGACCATGCTTTGTCTACGTCATTGCATGACATCACTCCAGACCAGTCAATTTATAACAACTTATCTATGAAAGATTCCTTGCTGTAGTGTTTTAATGCTCTTATTTTGACACCTTTGTGTTTGTTGAAAGTTTGTTTGGTTGACTTTTTTGTACAGTAGGTAAAAAAGTGATCACCCAACAGTGATCACACCTTATTGACTAATCATGTTGTCAACATTGCACATGATGTGATCAAGAGCAGATTTGGTGGAAGGAGTGACTCTAGTCGGGGTATGAGAAAGTTGCTTATACCCAAACAAATGAAGCATGTTAGCATATTTGGTATACATTCTGTCTTTACGTAAAGCACACATGTTCGTATCATCCAAAATAATCACTTCTGAGTCAACAGGCAATTTGGAAAGAACGATCTCAAGATTGGTAGTGAAATCAGAATGATATCCAGGCCTGTAGCAGGAACCAACAATGAAAGATTTGCATCTAGGGAGCAAAATCTCAGTCCAAATAGCTTCCATTTTTGGAATGTCCAAATCAGGCCTGTGATTAAATGCCAAATCAGAATGAATGTAGATGCAGGTACCACCACCGTTTCTTTTACGATCCTTACAGATAACAGAGTAATTAGGAATGTTGATTTCATTATCAGTGACTGAATCATCAAACCATGTTTCACAGACAGTGATTATATTTGCTTTAGTTTTGGATGCGATCAATATTAACTCATTCATTTTATTAGGAAGAGAACGGGCATTGAAATTGATAATATGAATACCCTTATTGCTAAAGTTCTTAAAGATATTTTCAGATTCAGTATCTTTGTTTATTTCACAGTCATTATTTTCCTTTTCCCTGGAGGTGGCTGCTGTGTCTTGAATCGCGTTACCATGTTCAATTTTTTGAGGTGATCCTGAACATGTCCTTATCTTGGATCCTGAGCCTCTGTGAGTTGGATGCATACTTGAAGAAGACGAACATTATTACAAGACTTGAGACGATACACACACACAGGCCATTTCCGTAGTGTCTTAGTACTTCATGTTATTGATCGATAGCACTCAGAGAAAATGAATAACAAGATGAGATGATAGAGCGGAGCCCTGATTTCCCCTGTGCACGGCCTAATATAGTGGACATTGCCACATCACGCCTACTCTCATTACCCAATCATATTTCAGATTAATACGTAAACCTGCAATGTGTGCCCTTCCTTCCTGAACCTAGATGACTACGGGAATATGGGTGACGATCCATCTATACAGGGTTGCACATAAGTTCAATACATCATATCAACGCAGCTCCTGCTCTGACAGGATGCCTGCCAAATTGTCTCTGCAATTGTCATCTGTTTTGTCCTGTTTCAACTGTGATTTATGTGCTGTAATTTTTACTAGTGTTGGATATTGTAGCAAGGAAACTACCTACAACTTTTCTTGGTGATAAGATATCTACTTTTGCTGTTTTATATGGATATATATCTGAAATTTGAAATCTTCTTACACTTTATATGTGATTTTTTGCATGGATGTATTTACATGGACATAAACTACCTTGAACCAGTGAGGTGTCAATTAACACTTCCCTGCTTGAACCTGCTTGAACCTAGCAGTGACCATGGAGTGACCATGGAGTTTTAACTTATGCAGGCGTCAATGTGCATTTTGAACCTACCCTCCTCAAGCACTTGACACATTCTCTACTTTGTATTTATACCCATTGAAAATGAAGTTTACTTAGGACTGATTTACCATGCCTGCAAAAATTGCATCATCTAGTTCTAAGAGTAAGACTCGATCTAAAACTCGATCTAAATCTAAATATTATGCCGTCGCAGTCGGACGCACAACTGGCATTTTTAATAATTGGCCAGAGGCACACCAAAGCACACAGAAATATCCAAAAGCGTGTCATAAGTCGTTTGAAACTGCAGAGGACGCTCAGCAATTTCTGGATTCATATATAAATGATAATGTAAATTCATGTGTAAACAATGTGCCTGTTCCAATGGATATCTCGATAGACTCTACGTCTGATGTTACACGTACTGACAATGGTATTGACTCATGCATCCCTGCTACTATTGCTGCTGATATCGTCTCTGATCTGGTCAAATCTGTATTGGACAATATTACTGATGCATCCATAAGTGTTCAGTCATGTAATCCTACTGATAGTTCTACAAATGCCAGTGAAAGTGGATCTATATCTAGTGATTTAAACGCTGTTCCGCTACGTGTAAACTTGCCTGATGATTGTAGATTGACACCAACTGAAAAGTGTTCTCTGTGTACCCGCCAAATTGATGACTCTGTGATCCAATGTGGTGATTGTAAATATTGGGTACACTACAGTTGTAGCAAGCTTCCAGCGTATTTCATCTCAGTTCTCACCAACAGTCGGCGTAAGTTCACGTGCATCCGTTGTGCACCATCTGACATTGTGCACAGCAACTGTATCTCTGTTGTCACACAAACCGTAGATAGCGTAGGCCTCGGTGCACCTTCTGACATTGTGCACAGAAACTGTATTTCTTTTGCCACACAAACTGTAGATAGCGTAGGACTCGGTGTAGATAATGGCCATTCTGCTTGTTTAAAAGTCATCAGGGACCTAGAGACTAACCTTGTTGACAAGTTGTTAAAAGTAGAGAAAGAGTGTTATCAACTTAAGGTTTCTGCATTTGACCAGCGATTTGCTAAATTACAAGAGGAGAACTCGGCCCTGCATAAAGAAATTAAAACTCTTAAGGCTCAAACTTTAACTAGTAATGTTAAGTGTCATAAAGAACTTGATACACAACTCCATCAATTGCGCATGGAGTTTGAGAGACAATTGAAGGAACGTCAGTCTAAATGGAAAGCACAGATTGATGGCCTCGGTCAGCGATTAGAGAAACATGAACACATTTCTAAGCGTACCGATACTCTTCTCATTGAAAAAGAGCGACAGATATCATGCTTGACTGAATCCCTTAAAGTCACTGAAATATCTCTGACAAGAGCTAGGGAAGAGGCGTATGAAGCTAAGAGGACTCAACTGGCGGCCGCAGTAGATATCTCTGACTTTACTCATGTCATCGGCCCCCCTCACCCATCACCTTCACCAGTGGCTGGGTGTGCCTTGCCTAACTCTTCATCTCATCAGGCTCCGTCTTTCTCTGGCCCTTTACCGCGGCCGTTAGAATCTGTTCAACAGCAAACACCTCCGCTCCCTGTGACAACTACTGTCTTCCAGCCGACTCTTCAATCAGCACCTTCACTAATGGAGCCACAATACAGTATTCCGTCTGCCCCGCCACTAACTCCTCGTAGGTCTCCTTCATCGCTTCCACCTCGCTTTGGTCAGAGCGATAGTCCTAGCCTTCGACGACACAGTTATTCGCGTCAGAAGGTTCTGCTGGTTGGAAACTCTCACTTCGCGAATCCTTCCATTGACATTAGCAGATTAGTTCCCCGTGCTGATGTGTCTGTACTGCCAGCTTACACCATTCCAGAGGCAGCGGCTGTTCTCACAGATCTCGATTTCTCACCCGACTGTTTGGTTCTGCACCTGATAACCAACGATGTTAAGCAGGCTCCCCCACAGACATGTGTCGCGGTACTGAATGATCTCATTGCTAAGTTTACTGTTAACCATCCTCATGCTAAGGTTATAGTTTCACTCGGTCTACCACGCTCAGATGACATTAGGCTAGACTCTTCTATAGAAATTGTTAACACGCTTATTAAGGGATCGATTCGTTTTGCTAACTGCCCTCGTGTAATTTTCTGCGACAATGGTAACTTTATGCATAATGGTTCTGTGAAACCACGCCTACTGGCTACAGATGGGTACCATCTCTCGGAGGACGGTACGCGTCTTCTCTGTAGCAATATCCGATATAAGATTGAGATCGCACTTGGTATAGACTTTAAACGGACTAAAAAAAGCACTTAATCAATGTGTCGTTTTTCCAAACATTCCAATTGTTCCACACTTAACATAGGTGCTTGGAATATAGATAGTCTTCATACACGTATTTCCAATATTAGAACTTGTAAATTTGAATTTCCGGAAATACAAGATCTGTTGTATGACTTAGACATTTTTTGCCTTAGTGAAACACATTGTAGTGTTTCAGATACTCCTGATTTACCAGGGTTCCATATTGTGCATAATAAACGGCCCAAGTCTCCCAAAGCCACTCGGGCTTTTGGGGGTTTAGCGGTTGGCTTTAGACTCTCATTAATTTCAGGTATCACTGTTTTAAAGCCACGTCATAGTGAATTCATGTGGATTAAATTAGATAAATCTTTTTTTCACTTTGATTCAGATCTATATATTTGTTGTTTATACATTAGTCCTATTGGATCCTCATTCAGTTCTAAACGTGATGATATTTTCACTTTAATTGAAGAAGATATCATTAAATATTCTGCTTTGGGTAATTGTCTAATCATGGGCGACTTTAATGCCCGTACTAATGAGGTGGCCGATTTCATTTCTAACGATTCTTCAAAATTTGATAATTTTGTTCATGATTATACAATTGATGTACCTTTGTCAAGACAAAATATGGATGACCACCAGGTTGATACTCATGGTAAAGCTATCTTAGAGTTATGTAAAAGTAGTAGTTTTCGCATCCTAAACGGTCGTCACCTTGGTGACCTGCAAGGTAATTTCACTTGTTTTAGTCATGTGGGTAAACCTAGCGTCATTGATTACATGTTATGTAATTCAGATTTTATGTCACAAGTTGATTTTTTCAGGGTTCATGATCTCACACCACACTCTATCCATTGTTTGATTTCATGTCACATCAAAACAGGAAATAATTTGTTTACACCCGTTATTGGGAACTCGGAAGTGCCTCTTCATGATATTCCTGCTCAATTTGTTTGGAATTCAAAATCAGGTGATTCATGGAATGATGCGTTACAACAGAAATGTATTAAGGATAAAATTGACGCAGTTAAGGTGAAACTTCAGGATTCTGTTGATATTGATGTTAATGTTGAAGATTTTAATGATTTACTTCATGAAATAGGTAAGAAGGCTGGTATTCGTAAAAAAAGAGTACAGGTAGACTGTTCAACTGGTATTCGTAAAAAAACAACTCGTAATTTTAAGAAATGGTATGATAAAGATTGTAATGCTGCACGTAAAAATCTTAGTTCATTAGCACGATGTATTAAGAAAAATCCGTCTTGCTTACCCTTGGTTCATACCTACCGCAACATGAAGAAAAAATATAAAAAGCTTCTTAATTATAAACGTACTCAGTTTCGTAATTCTATTTTTGATAATCTTGATAACATGGAGTCTAACAATCCCAAGGCCTTTTGGGAGCTATATAATGAGTTATGTGATAAGAATATGAATAGTAAAAGTACTGTTATATCCCCATTACAATGGTGGAATCATTTTAATGCATTAATGAACCGTAACCTCCAGCATATTGATAGTGATTTTGAGACTTCTATTAATAATTTTGGGTCCAGTAATTTTCAAAATTCTTTTTCAAGTCTTGATTTTCATATTTCAGATGTTGAAGTTAAAAATGCGATCTTCAAATTAAAAAACAATAAATCTCCTGGTATAGATGGTATCCGGAATGAAATGTTAAAACGTAGCAACCCTGCCCTCATCACACTATTGGCTAAACTGTTTAACTCAATTTTGTTGAGCGCTAACTTTCCTAACGCTTGGCGTCTCAGTATATTGTCTGTTATTCATAAAAAAGGTGATAAGTATAATCCCAGTAATTACAGAGGTATTGCTGTGTCGAGTAATCTATGTAAGTTATTTTGTCTTGTGTTACATAATAGGTTAACAGATTTTTGTAAAACAAAAAATCTGATTCCTCGAGAACAGATTGGCTTTCAAAAAGGCTCCAGAACTCAAGATCATATCCTGGTACTTAAGAATTTAATTGACAAATACATTTCGAAGTCTAAGAATTTATATGTTTGTTTTATTGATTTTTCTTCAGCATTTGACACTGTTTGGAGAAATGGTCTAATATACAAACTCATTAATGCTGGTATAGATGGCAATTTCCTTAGAAATATACATAATATGTATTCTTCCGTTTCTTTTGCTGTCAAATGTGTTGATAAAATAACTGATTCTTTTAACTCTTCAGTTGGTGTAAAACAAGGTTGTGTTTTAAGCCCTTTGCTTTTTAATATGTATCTTCGTGATCTTCCTTCGATTTTTGATAATACTTGTAATCCTGTTACTGTAAATAATAATCCATTGAGTTGTCTAATGTATGCAGATGACTTGATAATTATGTCTAGTTCCGCTGATGGTCTTCAAAATGCTATCACCAAATTAAATGATTTCTGCTTGAAATGGAAGCTGAAAGTTAACTATAACAAAACTAAAATCATGACTTTCAACAAAGGTGGTCGACTCATTTCCAGGAATACATTCACTTGTGGTGAGTCTGTTATTGAACTATGTAATCAGTATAACTATCTTGGTATTTTGTTCACACCATCTGGCTCTTTTACAAAATCCATTGATAATTTGAAAGATAAAGCTTTAAAGGCTTTTTTCAAAATTAGAGAGAATTTGTATGGTAGTTCAAGTAAATGTAGTATGAAATTATTCAATACATTAATTAGACCCATTCTTTGTTATGGTTGTGAAGTCTGGGCTCCTTTCTTACTTAAGGGTTTAAAGACTGGTAATTTGATTGATATTTGTGATAAATTAAGTGTTGAAAATATTCATATCAAGTCATGTAAACTCATTTTAGGTGTTAATCGTAAAACAACCAATAATGCTGTTCGAGCCGAATTAGGTAGTTACCCAGTATTTTTGTTCATGCTGGCCCTTGCATTAAAATACTGGTGGAAATTGAATAATGATTGCTTGTTAGGTTCGTCATCTCTAGTTGTTCAATCTTTGATTGACAATAGAACGTTCCATAGTAATAATAACTATTTCAGTTGGAGCTCTGGCATTGGAAATATTTGTAAACTTGTTGGTGACATGGAAATTTGGCACAAACCTAATATTCTTAGGAAAAGTTCAATCATGTCCATGGTTAGCACAACAATTCAGTCTGTGTATGTTAATGAATGGTCACAGCGTATCTCCAATGCCCAGCCAAAACTTCGTACTTATTGTAAATTCAAATCAACTTTCCAATGTGAAAATTATCTTCATATTCTAAATAGATCCCAAAGATCATTATTCTCTAAATTACGTATCAGTGCCCATAATCTTCGAATTGAAACTGGGCGTCACTCAATTCCAAGAATACCTCCTGAAAATAGAATTTGTCAGTTGTGTACCCAAAATAAGGTCGAGGACGAGTTTCACTTTGTTATGAAGTGTACGGCATATAATCGTCCTCGCAGTACACTATTATCATCTCTTCAGGGATGTTTAAATATTGATATTAATTCGGATGAGTATGATACTTTTATCAATATTATGTGTGCTTCTGATTTTGATATTGTTAAAATAATTGCTAAATATGTTAATGCTGCGTTTGATATTCGTTCTATGGTGCAGCAACATTAATTTGTCTCATGCATGATATGTAAATTGTATTCATGAACTGAAGAGCATATGCGCATTGTACTCTCTGTTATGTATGTTTTCTACATTGTATGTGTGCTTTTTGACTATACCTGTATGTTGGGTTTTGTATGTCAATAAAATTGAAATTGAAATTATAATAATGGCGGTAACTTACACAATATCTACTAGCGATAGATACATTATAACATACACTATTGACCTTCAACTACATTACAATATTTATATCTGTATAATATGGTGACATTCAATTACATTCCTACATATTAGTGAAATTAATGGTAGTGTCTCACAATGGCATTGTATGTCTCACACATATAAGTTAACAAGATAGCTAGAGCCATTGCTACGCCATTGCTACACACACTCTGCTAAACTACATGTATAAGGTATTGAACGCCAAATTGAATGCATGGTTAAATCCGTGAACTTGATATTCCTTCTACCTAATAGTCATGCAAATATAATAGAAAGTTGCCCAGCGATCTGTGCTACAGCCATTTTCATTGTTTCTAGGCCAACCTTAAACTGTCGGTCTATTGAAACTTTTCGTCAGGCGGATTTAATGGCAACTCCGTATTCAATGAACCGTGGCAATGGGTGCGGGTGACGATTTTATTAATAAATCGTCCATTTTCTATAGCGACTTGACGGTAGCGATTGTGTTGTGCAAAAACAACAACTTACCAAGTTCAAATCGGTCGGTCTTTTTCGAAAAGAGAGTAATACAAGGTATCTTGTATCCAACTTGAACTATACGAAAAGAGAGTAATACACAGTGTCTAAATACAGCATGACGGTTTAATCAGGAATCTAACGCGATGACTAGTTTATGATTGGATTTAATTAGTTGGTAAGTATTAAGATAATCATTCCTGTGTACGTGTACGGAACGAATTGCGTTAATCATTCCTGTGTAGTATTACTTGTACGGAACGAATTGCGTTAATCATTCCTGTGTAGTATTACTTGTACGGAACGAATTGCGTTAATCATTACTGTGTAGTATTACTTGTACGGAACGAATTGCGTTAATCATTCCTGTGTAGTATTACTTGTACGGAACGAATTGCGTTAATCATTCCTGTGTAGTATTACTTGTACGGAACGAATTGCGTTAATCATTCCTGTGTAGTATTACTTGTACGGAACGAATTGCGTTAATCATTCCTGTGTAGTATTACTTGTACGGAACGAATTGCGTTAATCATTCCTGTGTAGTATTACTTGTACGGAACAAATTGCGTTAATCATTCCTGTGTAGTATTACTTGTACGGAACGAATTGCGTTAATCATTCCTGTGTAGTATTACTTGTACGGAACGAATTGCGTTAATCATTCCTGTGTAGTATTACTTGTACGGAACGAATTGCGTTAACGGTTTAGATATGTCAATGGTGTTGGCTTTAATACATCTCCTTTACAACATGGTGACGTAGGAAAACTATAATATATTAATGTGAAGTCTACAAATAATAAGGGGCCTGTAACATTTCGAACCAAAATAAAATACTGAAAATACACGCATGCAGTTCGTCCAATATGTTCAATACATCATATCAACATATAATAATGGCGGTACGTTACACAGAAGTTCAATACATCATATAATAATGGCAGTAACATTACAATATCTACTAGCGATAGTTACATTAAAACATAAACTACATTACAATATTTATATCTGTATATTAATAATATGGTGACATTCAATTACATTACTACATATTAGTGAAATTAATGGCAGTGGCCTCACAAATGGCATTGTACGTCCCACACATATAAGTTAACAAGCCAGCTAGAGCCAGTGTTACACACACACAGACCCCGCATCTGTTAAACTACATGTATAAGGTATTGAACGCCAAATTTAATGCATGGTTAAATCCGTGAACTTGATATTCCTTCTATATACTTAATTATCATGCAAATATAATAGAATGTTGCCCAGCGATCTGTGCTACAGCCATTTTCATTCCTTCTAGGCCAACCTTAAACTTTTGGTCTATTGAAACTTTTCGTCCGGCGGATTTAATGGCAACTCCGTATTCAATGGACCGTGGAAATGGGTGCAGGTGGCGATTTTATTCAGAAATCGTCCATTTTCTATGGCGACTTGACGGTGGCGATCGTGTTGTGCAAAAACTACAACTTAACAAGTTCAAATCGGTCGGTCTTTTTCGAAAAGAGAGTAATTTAAGGTATATTGGATCCAACTTGAACTATACGAATAGAGAGTTATACACAGTGTATAAATAAAGCATGACGGTTTAATCAGGAATCTAACGCGATGACTAGTTTTATGATTGGATTTAATAAGTTGGTAAGTATCAAGATAATCATTCCTGTGTAGTATTACTTGTGCGGAACGAATTGCGTTAACGGTTTAGATATATCAATGGTGTTGGCTTTAATAAATCTCGTTTACAACATGGTGATGTAGGAAACTATATATGTATGTGAAGTCTACAAATAATAAGGGCCCTGAAACATTTCGAACGAAATACTGAAAATACACGCATGCAGTTCGTCCAATAATAGTATTATGATTTAACATGGGATTTTGATTGGTTACGATAATAATTGCATGTGATAACTTTCCGATGTGATAACTATACATGCCATGCTGTTAATCATTTATGTAGTAGTCATGGTAGTCGCTTAATAGTCCTTACAACTGAGACATATGTTAATTGCGCATTTGCAAAGTTGGACCATACCCAAAGAACGGACGCCCTCCATTTGCTCAAATGTGTGTTTTTTCACAGACACATTAAAATTGTTATTTGGTACTCTAGTTATTAAAACATTCTGAGCAACGTAAGCCATCATCAGTGGTGAGTGGGACAAAAAGGTGGAGGATTTTTGAGCTGTTTGAATTCTGAAATTAGTTCATCCTTTTCTAAATAGCCCTCCATGATATAATATTATATCCTCTTTTGTTGGGAACTTGATTCTAGTAAAGTATTGATTCCTAATTAAACGTATTGACTGTTGACAATGTTACATTCAATTTGCATATGTATCACACAAATGTCATGAGAACATATAATAAGCAAAACTAAGACTGTGTTCTATTTATATCAACATATCCCATGAAATATTACATGTCGATTAAGTTGTGTATATCGCCATATATTAAATAAGTGATTTGCTGACTAATTACTATTAATAATCAAAATATATTTCAAAATGTTCCACTGACATGTAACCTGAGATATTCCAATGATTTTGTTTTTCTGAAAAGTATTAACAGTTCAACAATTTGACTTTTCTATACAGTAGCTACTGAATGCATGACTATCGGTGCTTTGATACAAAAATGATATTTTAACCTTGAAATCAAAACAGTGAATGCTGTATGTACGAGGGGGTATCAACACGTTTTAGAAATCACCCAGAAGTGAAGGAGCTAGAAATTTAATTTTGTTATGTGATCCTTCAGACATCTTTACGTAGTGCCTGTGCAAAGTTACACATTTCGCCCACTATGTATTACCTGACCACAGACCGGCCATTGTAGAGATCCTCAGATTGACCGCCATTGATTTATTTTCAAAATTGCCTTAGATTGTGCTATTCCCAAAACAGCAATAAATAGTGTTGACACAGAGGGTCAAAGGTCATGTAGGGGTCATTATAGGTCAATCTGTGCACACCCCATGTTACCCATAAGTTTATTGTCACCAAGCTGGCTTGAAATGACCTTTGACCCCTTCCTGTCGATTTTATACAGTAGTTACTTAGTATTTTGAATCTGAATTATTAGCTCAATTGGTAGAGTGCCGGTCTAGAGTTCCTGAGATCGCTGGTTCAAATCATTGATGGGTGGAGTTCAGATGAGTTCATTCAGGTTGTTTAGTATCAATAACGTTTGTAATTTTCACATTTGTGTATACAGGAACGACTACACGATGTGTAACTAACACAATGGATGACAGTGACAGGTATGTATTACGGTATTAAGGAATCTCGTGAAATGTGTTGCTGCGCAATCCCGTCGTATTTCTAATCCATAAATAGTGACCCGGAAGTACCCACCCGTAGCGATATGACTTCATTTGCCATGAAATTAAAGCCAGATTCACTTCATGTCATTTTAAAGAATTGGGCACCAATTTTATCCACGGTACTCTAATAGTCATAGTCTGTTGGAACTTTAAATGTGCTTCAATATTGTGACGGTATAGTCCGATCAAGCGAATTACGGTTACTGATACGGTTCGTGGGAAAGAACTATACTTTATATTCATTCTTGTTGGCTTTCATGATTCGGAACTTTGCCGGATGGTACTGTATTGTGCTACTGACGGTTTGGCGTTGACTATAGTCGGGAATTGGTATGGCAATAGATTTGTTTTGTATTTTGAACATATTGATCAGGCGACTTTGTTTCCTAATAATAATAATAATAATAATAACACACATTTATAGAGCACTTTACTTTAGTGAGATCTAAACTCAAAGCGCTGTACAACATATAAATAAAAGATTAAAGCAAACAATACAGCACTGATCATGAAACTACAAAAATAAACATACACAGAGTCAAATGCACATTTAAAAAAAACCCAAAAACTCATGAGATATGAATGTGTATGGCATTAAAAATGCATTATGAAATGAAAGATCATGAACAAAAACACATCAATTAGATTTCCAAATTAAATAAGTAGGTCTTAAATCGCGACTTGAACTACTGAACTGAACCTGCCTGGCCTATGTCCATTTGGGAGAGTGTTCCATAATTTAGGGCCCGCGATGGAGAAAGCTCTATCACCGAAAGACTTAGTTTTGCTCTTTGGAACAACAATACATTCACGGGAGCCAGAGCGAAGGTTAGCCGTGGGAATATAAGGTTTCAGCAATTCAGACACATAACTCTGCATTGTTAAGTGATTTATACACGATGAGCAGGAGCTTGAACACGATTATTTTCTTGATAGGAAGCCAGTGGAGATTTCTGATGACGTGACTTATATGGTCACGTTTTTTGTGCCTGTAACTAATCTTGCCACCGAGTTTTGAACACGTTGTAATTTAGAGATAAGTTTATCAGGAAGTCCGTACAAATGGCAGTTACAGTAATCTAATCTATGATGAATTTGTCAACATTATAAGATTAACATTCGCGATTACGTGTTATTCACTACGAATTCAAAATGTAGGTTTCGCGTGGCCACCGTCGATCGTCTGTGTAAATATACAGCGCCCTCAAACCTATGCCGACCAAAAATGACGATAAACCTGGTTAAACATTGTTAAACGCGTTAAACGCCGGTCACGGACGCATTCCGGACGATTACCATAATTTATTCAAATATGCAAAAGAGACCGTTTTCGCTACGTACGTTAGTATAGGACTTTCCTATCCCAAAAGTAATAGTATCCCTGAAACAGTCTGGAACATACCCCTTTCTCAGAGAGAAATTGACAATTTTGGTCAACAAGGGTAAAATATGATCGATGCACCGCTTCATTAACTAGGTAGGAAGGGGATCTAGAGCACATGATTTTGTTGGCATATTGTCCATAAACATTTTCCTGACTTCCTGCTGAGAAAGATCTTGAAATTGACATAGAGGAACAGGGCAGTCACGCTCATTGAATGGGAGAACCACAGGTAGGATTTCCAAATTCAGGTTCGATCTGATAGCTGCAATTTTGCCAGTGAAATAATCTCCAAAACGATCAGCGATGTCGATCTCCTTTCCGGAGGGTAAGACCTTAGCTGGTTTAAATCCGCAGAGTTTATTAATGGTACTGAACAACTGCTTTGAGTTGTAACCCGCGATTTTGGATCTGTGGTGTTCAGTCTTAGCACTTTCAAGCATGCAGAAGTATAATAAATGTTTGCACTGTTCTTTGTATGCGAGCTTGTCTACAAGAAGTCGAGATGTTAGCATCCGGCGTTCAAGTCGTCTCTTGACAGTATTAGCATCACGTAAGGAATCGGTGTACCAGGGCGCATGTGGTTTAAGGGCAATTATTTTTTGTCATTTCTGGTGCGTGAAGGTCAACTAGTTTATAGCAAGAGTGTCATTATACTGCTTTGCAAGTTCATCTATAGTTTCCGGAGGAATTTTAGCAAGTGATGACGCTGTGATCTTTACAGAAAGCATCAACATCCAAATTCTTAAATTTCCTGAAACACAGCGTTTTCTTGGTAGCAGCAGGTCGAGTGACTTTAAACTTGCATATTATGGCTATATGATCCTCAGATGGACCACGAAGAGCATTTTCAGGTCTCAAGTCATACATAAGTTCACTTTCGTTACAATGAAATCCAAAGTGTTTCCATGGCGGTGGGTGGGAAAATCAACCAACTGAGGATCTCTAAGAGAGCTGTGGTGTCAGTATCAGCCACACCATTAACATGGATTTTAACGTCTCCAACTAGGACTACAGGAGTGAAGATCAGAGCTATGGACTCAAGCAGTGTGTAGAACTCTGTTAAGAACATTGATGTCGTCATCTTGTTTTGACGAGACGAGTACGGAGGTCGGTAGAAGGTAAAAAGGCGCATTGCTGTAGCTCCTGAAACAATGGTCATGTCCGGCAGATGTTCGTGGACAGAAACAGTGAATCCCTTTTTAATGATAACACAAACACCGCCTCCACCTCTTGCTTTCCGTGGTTGATGATACAAATTCTGATCTGGAAGCATGTTATTAACATCAGCAAGTGTCCCTTTCTCTTTATCATCCCCACGTAACCACGATTCAGAAATTGCCATTATGTCAACACGATTAGACATGATATGATCACATATCAAAGTTGTTTTATTATTCATGGGCTGCACATTCCATACAACGAATGTACATTTTAGATAAAAAGTGCTTGTATTTGAGATGCATGGTACTCGGACTAAATTGTCAAGATTTGCACCCCTAAAGTTTGATGTTGCAGAACGCTTATAATGCTTATTGCTGCCAATATTTGAATATATTGGTGATCTTGAAGATGATGTACATGATGTACATGTACATGATGGTTGGCGTCGGCCACCACGTTGAGTGCGGCGGTTTATCGGGAATATGTTTATGTTGAGTGATTTAATGTTGTTCCATGTATCAGTAGGAAGTCTGGGTAGACTTGTTACATATTTACGAGGATTCATGGAGACAAGTGAAGCGACAGTATGCAAACGGGTGAATGAATTGTCATCACTGATAGTTTGATTAGAACTTGTTATGCTTGTAGTAGTAGCAACTGTATGCCCAGGGTTGGGGCGTATGTCCATTGATTTCAAAAGTTCTATTCTAAAACTAGCAGTGGATTTCACATTATAAGTGATTCTTGAGTTCAGAAATTTAAGGTGTTTGAAGTTTCCAATTGAGTTGTAGATGCTGTATTTGAATATTGCTGACACTTTACAGTCCATTTCATCTTGCTGAGCAGACTTGTAAATTGGCCTTGTAAATGCAAGCAAGGCAATTAGCAGAGTCACAGACAGGAAATCCATTGTGAAAGGAAGATAAGCAATTTTTCAATAATCAAAAATCAATAAGCAACCAACCATATTCAATAGAGCAAGTGTCAAGTGGATCCAAGGGCATCATGGAGATAAGTGTTGGGTAATAATATGCAAATAAGAAAAGGTCCATCCATTGATACAGCATGTAGTATAATGTGTTCCATACACCGTCAGTATATTGAACAGGTTTTTGATTGGTCCATTGTGAAGTAGTTGTTAAATATGTAAAATGTAGGTGATTCCAGTTCCAAATGTAACATTTTCATACAATAATAACCAGAATGAAAATGATAAACTGCTCCAAAACCTGAAGAAATTCCATTTAAGTCAGAAAACAACTGTACAGCAATGATCCTGGTATCATATGAAATCCATTGATATAAATTGTATAAACAAGTTCAGGGTAGAAACATATAAAAAACGGTGACAATTGTGCAGAGTGATGTGAAGTGCTGCCATCCACTGGGGCGCATACATTTATGCTAGTATGTTGTTCCAGTGTAGGCCATTCAAGTTGTTTCAAAATCTGAGTCATGGATCCTTGCACCCTGCTATAGTTTTTGGGGACGAACCGAACAGCTCTATGCTGTATCATTTCTAGGCGTTGGATATCCGATTCCGTGGTGGCAAATGGATCCCATACAGCAGAAGCAAACTGTGAATGGGGTCTCACGAGCGTGAAGTACAGCTGTTCTTTTACTTTCTGCGGGCATCGCCAGAGGTTTCTACGCAAGAACCAAAGAGATTTGTTTGCTTTGGCGATGATGTTATTGATATGAATGGACCATTTAAGGTTGTGGGTAATTTCAATACCTAGATAAGGGTGATGAAATACCTGTTCTAGCTGATCATTGTTCATTGTGTATGAAGTGAGAATTGGATTCTTCTTAGTTGTTATTCTAACTGATTTGCATTTCGCCGTATTGCACTTCAGTTGCCACCTATTGGCCCAGTTACAAAAAGAGTTCAGATCGTTTTGAAGGATTTCAGCATCGGCAGGTGAATGTATTACTCTATATAAAAGACAATCGTCTGCAAACTATCTTATTCTGGTGTCTTTGTCAATAATGTATGATCTGCGATGTCATTTATATAGATTAAGAACATTAATGAGCCGAGTACAGTTCCCTGAGGTACTCCTGACTTGACAAAGGCGGCGTCTGATGTTTCACCGTCAACAACTACTCTCTGCGTTCTTCTGGTTAACCAGTTTTCCATCCACCGTAAAAGTGGGCCTCGTATGCCATAACATTTCAGTTTATGTAACAGTAGCTGGTGTGGGACGACGTCAAATGCTTTTTGAAAGTCTAAAATCTGAAGATCAGTTTGCATGTTATGTTCCAAGTTCCGAGCCAAATCCTCGATGGTAATGAGCAGTTGTGATTCACATGAATGGCTAGATCTGAATCCATGCTGGAAGTGTGAACGAATTTTATGTTCTTCCAGGTGGGTCATGATATGCCGCAAGATGATATGTTCGATTAGTTTGCATGTAACAGAGGTTAAAGATACCGGTCTATAGTTCGCGGGTCTACATTTCTCCCTTTTTTTGAAAATAGCGGTTATGTTAGCCGTGATCCAGTCGTCCAGTAGTTTCCCTGTTGAAAGAGATTGTGTAAACATGTGATGAATGATTGGAGATAATTCTTGATTGAGATCTTTCAACAACTTAGAAGGGCCGCATGCCTTTTTTTGGATCAATGTTACTCAGAAGTGTGGTCACACCATCTAAGTCAATGTTCAGAGTATCTATAGAAGGTAATGATTTCCCATCCATGGAGGGCATTTGGGTAGTATTTTCAGATCTATAGAAGGTAATGATTTCCCATCCATGGAGGGCATTTGGGTAGTATTTTCAGATGTAAATACGCTATAATATTGATGGTTTAAAGCTTCTGCTTAACCCTTTGCAGACGATATCTCTTTTCCATCAACAGTAAAGGTATATTATGTAATCTTTCCAGGGAACGCCCTCAACATCGAAAACAAAATTGAAAGCAGATTTTCTTGCAGATTTACATTTCTGATCATAAATCGTACATACAATCCAAGTGACAGGGCGCTGCGATTCTTAATTACTTCAAAATCATGGTTTTAGAGTGAAAATAAACAGTGTCGGGTTAACACGATAAAAACCATGATTTTGAGGTAATTAGGAATCGTATCGCTCTGTATCTTGGAATGTACGACTTATGATCAAAAATGTAAATCCGCAAGAAAATCTACTTTCTAAAAAAAAATCATGAGTAGAGGGCGCCCTCTGGAAAAAAAATCACATAATATGCCTTTAAGTGTTGCTACTCCACAACTATCTCTTCTAACTGACTTGACATTTTCCAAAATCTTTTACCTGTTGATGGGTTAAAATTGACATTACTCGAGTCACATTGTGTTGATGTACGGTCATCGAGCAGAGACATGAAATACTCATTTTTAGCCTTTTGCATACTTCTCTGAACAGTTTTCCTCAATTGCTTGAATTGTTCCCAATGAGAAGATTTCATGTATTTTTGGTACAATTTGTATACGCGATGTTTTTTGCGTATCATTATTTTAATTTCGGGAGTCATCCAGGGTACATCAAATCACTAACCTGGGTTTTCAACTGCAGTCAGATGGTGTTTACAGATTCTGCTTTGCTTGAGTTAATGAAACTTTCTTTCTTTTTAATATCATCAACCTTCATCTGAATTGATACACTTTTCGGCGAGGCTGTTTACTATGTTTAGCTTTGACATTGACAACGGCTGTGACCACACTATGGTACTCATGCCCGGGTTTACTCCTACTCTATCAACAAAAATTGGTGGTTAGTATTAAATCCAGTATGTTGTTCAATCTTGTTGGTTCACGAACACACTGATGTAAACCGTGCTCTTCATTCGTGTCAAGCAACCGCATAACCATATTGTTGGGATGGCCGAATGGTATTATTTTCCCAGATTATGTTAGAGATTATCACCTCCCAGTAAGACGTTTGGGAGAGAGCCATTCTGATAAAATTGGCTGAGAGAAATATTCAATTCTTTAAGGGATTCATTCGATGATGACGAGCCTGCTAAAAATGTGCTATTTACGCACCAGCGCATGGCCGTAGGAGATACAACGCTTACTAGGGGACAATGAAGGTATGATTCAAGATCGACAGATTGTCGCGCTTGCCCAAGACCGTCGTTCATGGAAGCAACTTGTGGTCGCCTGCTCTGCAGCCGAAGGATGATGATGAAGGGATGCATGAGTGATTCTATTACGGGATAGTATGATAAATACAAATTATGAACTAATTATTAGAGCTTATTCATATGGAACCTACTGAAAATGTGCACATGCGCAGACAGCAGATCATTTTGAACCGGGCCAAACATGACTAAAATCAGGTAAAAGCTTATAGTGTCTTCAAAATCTAAAAAATGCTTAAAATCAATTTGTATAGTTATTTTGATCATTAAAATGAAGATTACGTTGTGTCAATCAAAATACGGTATGGTTGTGATAATCATCTCCTTTTGAAATCCCCACTATTATTATTTACATCCCACCACAATTTACTCAAATAAAACCCCTCCGTTGTTCCTAGTTTTCAATGTCTTATCGTTGCGGATTTTCATTAATAAAACGTATTTGAGATGGTCCCTTCTTATGTGTATCAGGTAAATCAGATACAATACAATTTGAGATGGTCCCTTCTTATGTGTATTAGGTAAATCAGATACAATACAATATACTGGTGATACTGCATGTACTATGTTTAAACTCATATCTTGTGTTACGGAGCTCCGTTCCTGGCTAACAAACAATATGCTGAAATTGAATGATTCCAAGACTGAGTTTTATATAGCTGCTTCCCGTCACAACATGCCAAGACTGTCCAACATCACATTGCAAGTTGGTTCAGCGGACATCAGTCCATTGGCCAGTATAAAAAACTTAGAGGTTACATTTGATAGTACTATGACCATGTCGCATCATGTAACATCACTGTGTAAATCTATTAATTTCCTCTTGTGGAACCTTGCCAGAATACGAAAATGTATTGACCATGATGCTTCTTCTAATGCAATGCGGGCTCTTGTTTTATCCAAATTAGACTTTGTCAATGACTTATTATCTGGTCGCAGAGGCAAAGACATTGTGCGTCTACAACGCATTCAAAACCGTGCAGCGCGCATTGTATTCCAGATTCCACGTCGTCATCCCTCATCTCCCCTATTGAGCTTACTGCACTGGTTGCCGGTTGACAGGCGTATCAAGTTTAAGGCTCTGAATGGTCTATCGCCGAATTACCTGTTCGACTGCATTGCCATTCATGTTTCATCCAAGACAGGTCTGCGCTTCAACCTTGACAAGACTCGTCTTATTATTCCAAAAACTAAAAGACAAATTGGCGATGGATCTTTTGGAGTCTGTGGCCCAACCCTCTGGAACAAGTTGCCACAATCAATTTGCTTGTCACTCAGTATTGATGCATTCAAACGCAGCCTCAAAACTTATTTATTCTTGTGATTCCTCTTGCTGATGCTGCATTTTGTATAATTGAATTTGCTTTGTATTATTGTTATCCATTATATATGTAATTGTCGTAAAGCGCAATGATCGATTTTGGAATTGCGCTATATAAGCACCGTTTATTATTAGTATTATTATTTACACAAGAGTGTCAAATGTATCAATCAACCCATAATTCAACCTATTTATTATATTATTCCAATTGTATTAATAAACATTGAAAAGTATACATATAAAGCCAGAGTAGAGTATGGATTAGTTAATGGGCCTTTCACCATCATCCGCACGCTTTGCACAAAATACATAACAATCAGACACATACAAATGATAACGGACATAGCTGGAAATGAATACCAATTTAAAACTGTGGGATAAAAGGACCAACAATATCAGGAAAGCATAATAGAAGTATTTCACTAAAAATAAATGTGCCCAGAAAAACACTGAGAGGTGGATTGCACTGAGTGCGCAAGATATATTTAGTTGATGCTCGATGACCATTGTTTGTCATACTAAGTATTTAGAATAAAAACTACTATTTTTATTGACTCCCGCGTCCTTTTTTTCTGATAGAAATAAGGGGGAAATTGATTGGAGGGAACTCTTATTTGAATTTAAAATGAGGCCTCTAGAACAAAATTTCAACACATATGAGCTTGATGTCATAACCCTGTTCTCACAGGTCACTGGCAAGGCCGGTGCATTTATTGAGTTTGCGATCATGAGCAGAATTTGCTACGCTCAAACGGAAAAGTGTGTTCAAAAATAATGATCGACTTTGAGCCTTGATCGATGAGGACAAAATCCGGTCTTTGTTAGGAACATTTCGGGCGGAATTGTAGTCTCGGCAATTTCTGTAGCTACTTGAAGGTCACAGAAAAACTTCCATGAGGGATCACTAGCATCACTAAGGGTGTCCAGGATTATGCAGAGAACAGAGTTATGACACCAAGTGTAGCGACCTTGTCTAACATGGTTTTACAATTATTTAAAACATGGTGTTTCTTCGCAGTCACATATACTAGTCTGAGATGTCACATGTAATCAAGGTGCGTACCCAGGACTGTTTTGATGGGGGGGGGGGGGGGGGGGGCAAATGTGTATCCTTGTGAGCGGAGTGAGCAAATAGAGTGGAGCTACCAGCGGGTGGTGTCCAGCTCATGGGTTTTCGACATTTTTAAGGCAATTATTTAGCATTCTGAAGCAGTAATGTTGGCAGCCCTTTACAGGGATAGCACAGCCTGCATCGGAAGGGGAAGCCCCTACACAACTTTGGGTAAAGAAAACTAATGTTGGCATTTTTTTCCATGCCTACTATTACTCCTTTCATTACTATTTGATTTAGTAACGAAAGTAAAATCCAATCACAAAATGTGCACATTCAAATTCAAACTTAAACATCATTCACTCAGAGATTCAACAAGAAGAATTAGGGTTTTTCGAGATCCATTAAAATGTTGAAACCCGCGGCATAACAGAATGTGCGCGAAGCGTGCCAAAATTGTCAGTTTATGAACAAAAATGGTCCTGAAAAAAACACCCTGAAGCTATCTTATTAAACTTAAATGTTGAAACATTGAAACTAATAATGCGCAATGAAAAGGTAGTCGGGTCAATTTGTAATCTAACCCTCAAAAAGTTGTTACAAAAGGTTTTCAACTGATTCTGCTTCTAAATAATATCAAGAATAGCCAAAAGAAAGGCCCTGAAAATCTAACTTCCGGAAAGGGTTTATTTTCAAGATGGCGTCCATGATGGCCGCCAACATCATAAAATGGCTATAACTCTAGTATTAATCACCCTAGAGATGTAAATTTGGTATTCATTCCTACGGTTTAGGGTATGTTCAACTCAATCAGACTGGTTTGAAGTTTCCTAGACACATACACTGAGCCAAAAAAGAAACTTATAAAAATAAAAATAAATTATAAAATTTTAACAGATCACCAAATAAAATTCTGTGCATGAAAATGTACCAAATTTGGATACAATATTACTGCAATGTATTGCTTCAAATGGCAGTCAATAACCAATTGTTTGCTTCAATGACACAAGAGAAATGCGCACTGACCCTATGGTGATCTGTTAAAATTGTATAAGTTTCTTTTTTGGCTCAGTGTATATACACTCTACAACAAAGATGGTGTCCAAGATGGCCGCTAATATCATAAAATGACTACATGTATAACGCTGGTATTAATCACCCTAGAGATGTAAATTGTGTATCCATTCCTAGATATTAGGTGTGATAAACTTAATTAGACTGGTTTAAAGTTTCTAGACACTCAGGTGCACTCTACAACAAATATGGCGTCCCAAGATGGCCGCCGATATCATAAAATGCCTATAACTCTGGTATTAATCACCCTAGAGATGTAAATTTGGTATACCTGGTATACTAGGTTTAGGGTGTGATAAAACTCAATCAGATTAGTTACAAGTTTCCTAGACACTCATGTGCTCTCTAAAACAAAGATGGCGTCCAAAATGGCTGCCATTTTGGCAAATTTATTGTTTTCCTTGTCAAAAATCCAATGCACAGTCGAGCTGGTCGTAACCGTGTTCAATCTTCTGAGCAACAACAGAGAAGAGGCAGCTGTCTGATTGTCCAGACAACCCTTTACAGGGATAGCATCGGAAGGGAAGCCCTAGACAAGTTTGAGTAAAGAAAGCTTACTCAGATCAATAACCAGGCTAGCCAGCTGCGGGTCTTCATGACAGCTGCAAAAATACAAACAAAAGTAAAACTTACTGTTGCCACGTGGAATGTGCGAACAATGCTAGATAATGATTCAAGACCAGAAAGATGAACTGCTTTGATAACCAAGGAGTTGACAAGATACAATATTGATATTGCCGCTTTACAAGAGACAACCATAGAAGGACAAGGCCATTTTCAAGATAGCGCTCATGCTTTCTACCGAATTGGGAAACCCAAATGGAAGAAGGGATGTAGGTGTAGCATTTGCCATCTCTAATAAAATTGCCAGTAAAATACCAACACTTCCCACAGGAATATCCGAACGTCTCATTAAATTACGTGCTCCCGTTGGGAAGGACCGTTTATTAAGTATTATCAATGTGTATGCACAAACCATGCCATATGCAGATGTAGAAAAGGAGTCCTTTTACCAAGAGCAGGCTGAAATAGTTGATGATGTACCCAGGGCGAAAAAAACTGCTTATTCTGGGGGACTTTAATGCGAGGATTGGCAAGGATCATACCTATGAAGCTGCGATTGGTAAATTTGGCAAAGAAAAAACCAATGGGGACCTTCTGTTGAATCTCTGCACGAAACTTGTGTGTTACCAATACTTTCTTTTTTCAACCAAAGAACAATTTCTTCACTTTAATGCACCCGTCAAAGCATTTTCATTTACTTGACTACATTGTGACTCGTTGGACAGATCTTGCAGATGTCTTAGTAACAAAAGCAATGAGGGGAGCAGAATGCTCAACTGACAACTACATGGTACGTTCCCAAATCAGACTCCGTTTCTTACTGCCAAGGCGAAAAACTCCTATCAATGCAACCAATAAATTAGATGTCAACAATTTGAAAGATGACGAACTCAAAATGAAACTAGAAACAGCAATGACCAAATCTCTTCAAGGAAACAAAATCAACTCAGATCCAAATAATGTTGAAGAACAGTGGAAACACCTTAGAGAATCAATCTTCTCAACCGCTAGTAAAGTACTTGGTGATCCTAAAAGAACACATCCTGACTGGTTCCAAGAACAAGACGACAGATTTCAAGGTGTTCAAAGTATACGAATGTCCAGATTCACAATGATCAAGTTGTTCCATGAGGACATGTTCGGAAAGGTGTCCACTGGAGGAAATGCTAGTGAAGCTATCACAATCAATTACGGCTTTCCATCTGAACGAGTCCTGATGTGCACTATATACCTTGTCTAGGTTTGTAACCATTGTTTCCAAAAACTGCAGCAAGATACAGAGTAAACAAAGTTGGAGCAAGGAAGTATTACTTCACCATTTGTGCCGCCTATGCCCCTACCCTTCCTCCTCATGTATCTCCATACTAAATGCATGGAGAGATTAAATGCCAGTTTACATAGTGTGTAGTATCTGAATGCTACACATGAATTTGCCATTCTAGTGACAGACTAAGGATAGCACAGATTGTGTTTGATTTTGAGAGCCGACTAAGACTGTGTTGCAGTAAAGCGGATTTTGTTTGTCACCAACGAATTGCATTTTGTACTGGATTAATACGCTGGAATTATATCATCATCAGGAGGAACCTGTATAGAACAATCCTGCCACACAACGCGGAATATTGCCAAGTAGAACAGAACTCTCGCAAGTGGAATATGAAAAAGTGAAAAAGCATTATATCATTGTGAAAATAAACATACAGTGTAAAATGTGAGATAGGCTTTTACGACGGGTATTCATAATATAAGTTAAAAGTTTAACGGGTTCGCCGTCGGACGAGTTTTAATCTGTCAAGCTTTCGTCAGGATTAGCTCTGACTTCTTCAGGACCAAATTATTATAATATTGAACAAAACATAGAGATTGCCACTTCTCTTGTTATCAAGACTGCCCCTTGGTCAAGGGGCAGTCCTTTGGAGGTTCTGTTAGAACCAAATTTATATATAGTAGGCCAGTGGCAACCTACGTGTTCAGTGGAAGCGGCAATCTATCTGAACGGCTCTTTTCAGAGCCACCAATTCGTTCACGAGTAGGAAAGGGCAACCTACGTGTTCAGTGGAAGCGGCAATCCATCTGAACGGCTCTTTTCAGAGCCACCAATCTTTCACAAGTAGGAAAGGGCACCTACTCTCAAATCATCGGGCAAGGGGCAGCCCAAATGATGATAACAAGAGAAGTGGCAATCTCTATGTTTTGTTCAATATTATAATAATTTAAAGAGAACTCGAATAGGTGATTTCGGCCTTGGTCCATGTGATCGTAACACTCCTCCTTCTCCTCTTCCACATTCTACTCTTCCACATTCTTCCCCTCTTCCTCCTTCTTCTCCTCTTCCTCCTTCTTCTCCTCTTCCTCCTTCTTCTCGTCTTCCTCCTTCGCCACTGCATGTAATATTGGTTCTTTTACCGCAGCGGCTCAGATTGTTTCTGGAGTGAATCCAGAAAAGAGTTAAGCATACATTTCATAATAGGCCTATCTTCCTCAGAGATATAGCTACATTTCCGCATATGTGACTATTTCCATGCTATTTCCTATCTTTCAATATCGTGTAATACAAAAACTTTTAACGTCCAAACAGAGACAAATAATTTGATATTTGTTTACGATAACTAGAAACTCTTACACAGTCACAGAAATACCACCTTCACGCGTTTCTAGATGTACAAACAGCAAATTCAATATTAGCGTGTTATGAAGGGGTGTGATACTATCTTGACGCATAAAAAGCATCGTCCCTTAGTAATCCCTAGGGTGCTTAAAGCACAGTTCTTTGGTAAATCCAATGCCAGTAGACCTTGTATTTGGTCGGTTCTCGGATAGGAAGTATCAGGGGGTGTTGTTCGATTGTGTGACAGCGAAATTATACAAGGCCGTACGAGTAGACTAGTCGAATGACGGTTATGATTGCCTGAGATACGCTTTCATACTGGAGCTTTCTCCTCAGAAAGAACACTGAGCAATATTGAACACGGACATTTTGTATATGAAACATTAATTAATGTCGCAGCTGTTTTGTCTTCAAAAGAGAGACTTCTCTATTTTTTTTAGTTTGTCAAAAACATTATGTATGCAACAACATTGATGTTCAATCGAACTATTAATATTAAATAATTATTGTTTGACACAATTACGGAGCATTGCTCTTAACTTTCTTAATGTGTAACTCAGTTAACCAGTCATCCACAGTGGGTTCGAGAACTGTTTAACAACATTTGTTTTTAATTTGCACAGAATATGCATGCGTCTGATTTGTGGATTATTTAGCCAGTATTGATTTGTGCCAGGATTAAATAGATTACCAGACTAATCTTTGCTATTGACTGATATATTATTTGTATATGTTTATAACTATTGTAACGTATTTAAAAGTTAAGCATTTTATTTACTAGTTTGTACATATAGATCCCATTGTACAAACCAGTAAATGACATGGTTTACGAAAATCATGCTAGTTATTTTATTTTTCATCAGATTGATCTCATATTTACAGGATTTTATACTAATTAATTGGGCTTTACATTGAGACTAAATTGGTATTAAAAGTATTACCCCGTCGTAAAACAGAGTCCTATTTTGTTTGATGCACCATGTATAAGGGGCCTAGCGTTAGAAATGAGAAAAAATGGGTTATCCGACAATAGTATCCGCATTTGTTCAATTGGTCACTGGCAAATCTCAAAGATCATATTTTAAGCGATTCTGCAGCCGAAGAAAGTATGGATTGATGTTTGTTTCGCTCCTTTGCAAACCCGGAAGTGAAATATCACCATTTACGAGGACGAAGTTGTAAGCATCGAATACTGAAATTAACTTAATCGCGGTTTCAAGCGAACTCGGTAGGTGAGGCGTCCACTGTATTCTCGATTACAGTTCGGCTCGTAAAGCGGGGGGGGGGGGGGGGGGGGGGGGGGGGGGGGGGGGGGGGGTAGCGTCGAGATTCGTAGCAACAACATGTGACTTCGTAATTAGATTTACTGTTTACAAATTTAAACGGAGTATACGTTTAGGAAATATAGTTTTTTGAGCTCGAATTCGAATTAGCTGTATAGTATTTACTCATGTTAGATATAAATGTTGGGTGTCAACAAATGTTGGTATCCTCCGGATAATCGGCAATGAAAAACTGGTTATCCGTCGGTTCATGTGGTCATTTTGGGTGACCGGACAACCGCTATTTCGACCACAGGTAAACCAAAACACACGCAAGTTTATTATTTAGATTTGGAATTTTGCATAATTTCTTTTTGTATTAATCAAACATTGTCGTTTCAACGTTCCAAAATATTTGAACAACTTTCTACAGTATTATGTACATACAGGGGTACATGATACATGACCTCAGTTTAATGGTAACAGCGCAACAAATCATGGTGTTAGTGTGGGTACTAAACTGGTGCTGTGACTATCCATTTTACTTTTTTCTTCTTCCACCGATCATAAATAAGATTATACGTGGCACTTGAGGTGTGGGATCCTTTTAAGAGGAAGGATCTGAGCGCCCACCTCAGTAAACGCCCATAAAAACCTTACAAATAACCTATTACATGATGATGACACTTAGTAATGGCAGCCACCAGCCTAGCATACCAAGGTGGTACCTCCGGACTCAGAGAGAAAAGGAACGGGCAACACCACCATTCCCAACTCTTGTCGTGTGATGACGCACCATAGTGAACCGCCGTATAGGACTATGGGGGAAGAGTTAAGAAAGGTCATACGATTTGACACATGGAATGTGAGAACTCTATCACAGCCTGGTACTCTGGAGCATATAACCAAACGAATGGACAGATGTAGGGCGAACATACTAGGAATTGTTGAAGGTAACGCCATTTCTCCACGGATGACCACACCATAATACTACTCGGGAAATGAGAAAAGGAGGGATCAAAGGTGTAGCTTTCATCACCAGCAAGATTGTCTCCAAGCATGTCTTGGGCTACAACCAAGTAGGTGGCAGGATCTTCTCCATCAGATTTCAAGCTCGACCTATTATAAACCTATTTGTCATTCAAGTATATGCACAGCCTCTGATGAAGATCTGGGATGTTTTTACAACCAACTGTAGGAAACTCTCGATGGCATTCCAAAGAGAGATAATATCATGATAACCAATGAATTCAACGCAAAAGTTGGAGAAGGTGTTCAAAGTGAAGACATAACAGTGGGCCTGTAGGCTGTATGACTTGGGAAGTAAACATGCAAAAGGTAGTACACTCGTGTGTTACTGTGTAGCAAACAGACTTACTATCACAAACACAACCACACCCGGTACGGAAGTACACTTGGATATCTCCAAACGGTCTCACAAGAGCAGACGGTGAAAGTCTTCTATAAAGATAGATAAAGCCCTGCCAGGGGCAGATATAGGTAACAAACATCACCTTTTGATAGCTGATGAAGTTGAAGATGACAAATGTGCCCCCAAACCCTGCATTTTTTCAACCTCTTGACGATAAATACAGAGTGGAGACCAGACATCTGTTGCAAGAACTTATAGTTAGAGGCGAGGAAAGAACTACTGATGAAAACTCTAGCTGGACATCAACAACTCTATTCTCAGCGCAGCCAGAAAACTTGTTCCTAAAAAGCGTAAGAGAAAGACAACATCATGGATCACAGGAAATCATCAACTTAGCAGATGAAAGACGTCAAATGAAGGATGCTGGTCTGCAGGGTATTTATTTATACAGAAGACTATCAAGTGAGGTTCAATTGAATTATAGGAGGGATAAGAATAAGCATGTCCGACAGCAATGCCAAGGAAAGGTCCTAACTGAGAGAGATGAAATTAAGAATCGTTGAAAAAGTTACTGTGAATATCTGTATGCGTCCCAAGAAGTGACCAATGCCACACAAGAGTCTTCCTCTCTTCCACTAGGTGAAGATGAGCCTGATATTCTTCTGTCAGAAGTCCAGAAAGAAGTTAAAAAAAAGTTAAAAAGTCAAAGGGCACCTGGTCTAGATGATGAGCTCCTGAAGCAAGCTGATGAATGTGTAGCAGTTATTATGCAGAAGCTGTGCAATACTGTGTGGAAATCAAGAGGTTTGGTTTCCTAACACTTCAAGTATCAAGTATCAAGTATCAATCTTTATTTCCATATAAAAAATCACATATGAAAAAAACACAATATGGAGGAGTAGACTGGAAAGCCAATGATGCCCGTTTATGGTCTACCCCTTAAAACAAACTAGACATAAACAAACATTTTATACTAAAATAAACAATAAGAATCCCACAACATCGTATACAAGACAGAACAAGGACGGGCTCAAATACAAGAGATTACTCGTAATTTTAGATAAGGTTTTGCTTTAACTGGGTTCCGAAATACTTTAAAGATTTGGATTGTTTCATGTTTTTGGGAAGTGAATTCCAGGGAATTAGACCATTGGTTCGAATAGCACGGTCGGAGAAAGTATTAATTTTGTTGATCAGCTCAAATGCCGGAAGAAATGTCCCAACATACTCGTTCATCTGTACTAAGGTCACTATCATTGCACTATCAAGTGTGCTATGGTTGATCGATAGAGAACTTTATTAGACAGACGCGATTATGACAAAGCTGTAATCCCTACATAAGTTTGTCTCGTTGGGACTTTACTCGAGAAATGTCGGGAAAATATTTGAATCTCCTCTATCACACGTCGCTGTGCGTGCGTTAAGGTATGTCGAAGGTGAACTTTGGCTCTTAGTTTCGAGGTCATCATCAACAGGCATCGACCTTGAAGCTGAGAATTCGCGCAATCCAAATGACTCTAAACACAGGGGGTGTAACCTCTATTAACCTCGGTACCAGGCCCCGGTATATACTATATCAGGGATTCACCATTATTCTTTAAGTGGGACTGTAGGATGTTGGCTTCAGGTAGAATATTTATTAGCCTCAAGGCGAGTCCATGGCAGGTAGTACATGTAGTAAGAGCTTACTACCTGCCATGGTATTTCTTTTGGGTTGGGTGGGCAAAGTTTGGTTTTTTATTTATCAGTATTATAGGCGAAGTTTTTTGTGCTGGTATTTTATAACAAACTTCCTACAACCCTCACCCCCTTGAAGTCTAATGGAATATTCAGCTTTACAAATAAATAACACGCTTACAAGAAATCAGGATAAGTGGCAACAGTGTTGATGGAATGTTTAGAAGCCATAAAGCAAATATAACACTTGAAGTTGAAGACAATAGCCAGACAATCGGTATGGCTTACCGAATTGACGACATATCACAAAATGCGCCCAACACCGCGGAAAAGCGATGGTGGTCTACATGCGTTCTTGAAACATTCATAGGCAGATGGGCTGCACGTACAGCTATCATATTTGATTTAGATCAGTATGATTCTTTACTATTGCCATTTATACTTCTGTATATTGATTGCATATTTTATCATTTTATTTTAATTTCATAATTGTATTTTATAGCCGAATTCGCCAAGTTAGTACGCTAGTACAGTTGGGCGCATGGGTATAGCAACACTGATTGTATTTCAGTATCGATTGTATCGTACTTGAAATTAATGACTAGATTGTCATCGCGCACGGGAAGCTACAGCCATTCTTGCCGGGGGGGGGGGGGGGGGGGCACTCACATGCCGTATCTACGTAGGCTTATATGTTAGCACAGCAACTATTTGAAGGTCTATAAGAATAGTCTTAGAAATTCGGAACTTAACTGGTATTTTTTATTGATTGGCAAAAATAATACAATATACGAAACCAGTCCCAACTGAATGGCAAAAAATAGGTTAAATGCTGTTTTTCTCAAGAAAAAAAAATAGGTCTCAAGAACTGGGTTTTTTCTTCCTCAATCCAGTCATTCATTGTTGTCAAGGCCTACTGCTTTCCAATAAATGTTTGTACACAGTACACGTCCAGAGAGTGGCGTGCTTTGCTCCGGGCAAACGGGAACAAAGACTGGGACTAAAACCTTCCATGCTATTGATATTTAATCCATACATGAAGTTAGGATTCCTCTTTCCGTTCATTTAGTGTTTTAAAGGGTATGCTACGTACATGTACGTGCTAACAGTTTTACCATGACATTGTTTGTACAAAGTGTGGCGTTTTGCTCCGGGCATTATTGTCCCGGGGAAGTTTTGGCTGGCGCCCCCGGAGTAAGAAAGTTTATTGTTTACGGCCCTATGTTCAACAGACCAGTGGCGTGTATGGAAGCATAAGTGTGTCATTTCCGCCTTAACCCCAGATAAGGGCCCTAAACCCCAGATAAGGCGGGCCTTATCTGGGGTTAACGATCCTTATCTAGGGATAAGGATCGTTAACCCCCAGATAAGGCGCCTTATCCCTAGTTAACGATCCTTATCCCCAGATAAGGCGGCCTTATCTGGGGTTTACGAACCTTATCCCCAGATAAGGATCGTTAACCCCCAGATAAGGCGCCTTATCCCTAGTTAACGATCCTTATCCGGGGATAAGGATCGTTTACCCCCAGATAAGGCGCCTTATCCCTAGTTAACGATCATTATCTGGGGATAAGGATCGTTAACCCCCAGATAAGGCGCCTTATCCCTAGTTAACGATCCTTATCCCCAGATAAGGATCGTTAACCCCAGATAAGGCGGCCTTATCTGGGGTTTACGAACCTTATCCCCAGATAAGGATCGTTAACCCCCAGATAAGGCGCCTTATCCCTAGTTAACGATCCTTATCCGGGGATAAGGATCGTTTACCCCCAGATAAGGCGCCTTATCCCTAGTTAACGATCATTATCTGGGGATAAGGATCGTTAACCCCCAGATAAGGCGCCTTATCCCTAGTTAACGATCCTTAACTGGGGATAAGGATCGTTAACCCCCAGATAAGGCGCCTTATCCCTAGTTAACGATCCTTATCTGGGGATAAGGATCGATAACCCCATATAAGGTGCCTTATCCCTAGTTAACGATCCTTATCTGGGGATAAGGATCGTTAACCCCCAGATAAGGCGCCTTATCCCTAGTTAACGATCCTTATCTGGGGATAAGGATCGTTAACCCCAGATAAGGCGCCTTATCCCTTGTTAACGATCCTTATCTGGGGATAAGGATCGTTATCCTTATCTGGGGATAAGGATCGTTAACCCCCAGATAAGGCCGTCTTACATTAATTAATTAATTAATTATTTAATTAATTAATTAATTAATTATTTAATTAATTAATTAATTAATTAATTAATTAATTAATTAATTAATTAATTAATTAATTAATTAATTAATTAAAATAAATGAATAAAGAAATTTAAAAAAAATAAAGAAATTAATAAATATGTAAATACATTTATAATAAATAATTAATAAGCCCTAGGCTATATTGACCGTAAAAATGACATAGAAAAAAAAACTGCTCTTCTGCGGAGTCGAACCCAGATTTCGGGCGTGAGAGGTAACATACCTAACCACTACACCACACAGGCTAGTCTTGATACCACACGTTGTTCCAACAGTATAAATTTGTTGAGATTGTCTCATGACTGCTAATCGAAAATTAAAATGTTATAATTAAACACATTGTTCATAAAACACCATTTTATTTACAGTAATAGACACATATAATATAAAATATCATTAAAATACTAATTACGCACTGAAAATGTGAATTTGGCGCTATTTTAACATTTTTTTATACCAAACTACTCAGTCTACTACTGAGTACTGGCAGTACTGCCGACTCATATTAAACAGCTCAAATTGCCTGAAACCACAGATACAATTCGTTTTCCTATCAATACTTATTCCTTTATGTATAATACAATTTAAATACTTTAGTAAATACAATAATTGTGACGTTACAATAATATGAAACAATGGGCATGAGAACACATATCGGCGTCCATTTATTACGTACAAACAGGCGTTGCCATGGTTCCGTTAACTGGGGGATAACGAAAACCTAAGGGCCTTATCTGGGGTTAACGATCCTATGACACACAAATGCAGTTCCGCGTTAACCCCCAGATAAGGCGGGCCTTATCTGGGGGTTAACGATCCTTATCTAGGGATAAGGATCGTTAACCCCAGATAAGGCCCGCCTTATCTGGGGTTAAGGCGGGAAATGACACACTTGTGCTGCATTTGTGTGTCATAGGATCGTTAACCCCAGAAAAGGCGCCTTATCCCTAGTTAACGATCCTTATCTAAACCCCGGATAAGGCGGCCTTATCTGGGGGTTAACGATCCTTATCCCCAGATAAGGATCGTAAACCCCAGAAAAGGCCGCCTTATCCGGGGGTTAACGATCCTTATCCCCAGATAAGGATCGTTAACTAGGGATAAGGCGCCTTATCTGGGGTTAACGATCCTTATCCCCAGATAAGGATCGTTAACTAGGGATAAGGCGCCTTATCTAGGGGTTAACGATCCTTATCCCCAGATAAGGATCGTTAACTAGGGATAAGGCGCCTTAGCTGGGGGTTAACGATCCTTCGTTAACCCCAGATAAGGCCAGCCTTATCTGGGGTTTAGGTCCCTTATCTGGGGTTAAGGCGGAAATGACACACTTATGCTTCCATAGGCGTGCGCAGGATATTGTGAGTAGGGGGGTGGGGGCACCTGGCCATAAATGAAATTCCCCCGACTATATAAAAATAGAGATACCGTAAAGTGCGGGCGTAGCTCGCACCGCGAGCGGCTTGCCGCGAAGCTCTGTCGGTGTGGTCCAGGGGCCCGCCTTAGGGCCAGGGTGCAGCGGCCCCTGGATGCTCATGGGTTTTAGCGGTTAAAAAACATATGGAACCCGTTTCAGGGGGTAAATTTCAGTAATTTCAGAATTCTTGTCAAATTTGTACTTTTTCCACCATAGATTCAGTGCTTCACTTCAACATAATATAGTTTTATTGCAACAAATTTAAGTTCATCCAATCTCACTCTTTGATTACTCGACCTAGCTCAGTGACGTAGCTATGTTATTCATATTGGGCCGGGGGGGGGGGGGGGGGGCGAGAAATGAAATTGAACCGACAATATATTTTTGAGTAAAGAACTGCGCGCGTACATTTTTCGAATTTACACTTTTTTGTGCACGATTGAGCTACATTTTGGCTCTAAACAAGCTTGTACCATAGAATATTGCATTTTTTGAAGACATATGCGCGCGTACCGCGCGAAAAATGTTCATCTGTGTTTTTGACTATCATAATTCCATGATGCCACTGACCTATTATAATAGCCCCCTTCTCAAGGCCACGCCCCCCCCCCCCCTTGCGCACGCCACTGCAACAGACGTAAATTTGGAATTATATGAGACAGACGTGGCAAATTTGCTTGACAGCATATTATCGATATTGATCATTATTATAGCTGATTGCATTGGCAATTCACAATCAATGTTTTTCTATTATTACAATAATACACTTAAAACTGTATACATACTTTTAACAGTTGTTCTATATACCATACTTTACTAATAATACAATCCCTATAATACGTGTCATTCATTTATTGGAACCTAACACTACATGAGTTTTTTTATTAAGCCCTATCCTTGTTTTTGATTTCGGTTTTTCCACGCAATTTTACTCCGATCATGCATTTATATATTTGCTTATGTCCTTTGAGGTAATACAATATATTTTTAATTGAGAGCCTAAAAATATGACCACACAATTTCATTTTTCAATTCTCACAGTTTGATCTTCATTTTGCTTGAAATCACAAAAATCACAAATGCCTTAAAGACACAGAAAATCTGCCAAACCCTAACAATATGTAGATGATTACTAAAACAATCTCAATACGTCAAGCATAAATATTTCTATCATTGACATAAACATAACATAACAATGAGCATTTATATAGCGCTCTTACACATTATACAATGGTACCACAGCGCTTAACAAAATAAAACATAAAATTAAAAAAGCAGTGTTAAACATCACTCGCACTATGACGGTGGAATAAGTGAGTTTTTATCTTCTTAAATTGAGTCAGTGATGAAGCATGCCTAATGTGACGCGGCAAATTGTTTCACAAAAATGGGCCGGAGGCATAAAATCCTTTCTTGGCGGTATTGAGACGAGCTGTAGGTACAGTGAGAATCCGAGTGTCAGAGGCAGAACGAAGACCACTTCTTTTAGGTACATATGTACTAGTAAGGTCCTTAAGATAAGAAGGCGCAAAATGTCTAAAAAATAACATCTTTTATCACTTTTCCACGTGGAGATGTATCCTTACTAATGACATTTTAGAACATTGTAGACCCCAAGTGCCTTATTGAGAGAGAGAGAGAGAGGGGGGGGGGGGGGGGTGGGTGGGGGGGGGGGGGGGGGTGGAAGTATGCAGAACTTAATTCAACCTTAAAGGGACACTAAGAGATGTGTTGGAGGCAGCGCCCTCAATTATGATAACAACTGAGATTAGTTTATTTTTATACTTGTATTACATGTATGAACTTACACCTATAAGGATTAAGAAAAATCATCTCTCTTTGTACAATAAAACGTCGATTTAAAACTTTGACGAGCATTTTACGTCCGACAGTATCCCCCTGCAGTACGCGTGATACATAACGCGAACCATATTTGCATAGAGGGCGTTTTTCAATAAATAGGGATGATATTGTTTTAATCAAGTTTTGCTGTGTTTTGTTAGTAGAAACAACAATAATGGCAATTTTTAATGTTCTTGAATTTCTTGATCTTGAATTTTGAAGTACATTTTTAAACATTTAAAATTTTCAACACCACTTAATGTCCCTTTAAATCATGTAAATATTTAGTAAAGATCATTAGTGTCATTAACACTTTCCACGCGGCATGCGTCTGTAGACGACATTCCAAAAGTTCACAAAATGTCTAAAAATGACATATTGTATCAATTCCACGTGGAGATGTATCTTTACTAATGACATTTTAGAACATTGTAGACCCCGTGCCGTACCGAGAGGGGGCGGAAGTATGCAGAACTTAATTAAATATTAAAGTATTTGGTAAAGATCATTAGTGTCATTAACACTTTCTACGCGGCATGCGTCTGTAGACGACATTCCAAAAGTTCACAAAATGTCTAAAAAGGACATATTGTATCAATTCGATCCACGTGAAGATTGATCTTTACTAATGACATTTTAGAACAGTATAGACCCCGTGCCGTACCGAGAGGGGGTGGGGCTGAAGTATGCAGAACTTAATTCAACCTTAACTATTTACTAAAGATCATTAGTGTCAATTCCACGTGGTTAAATACCGGTTCTGGCATGTAATAACAATGTAACAAAACCACCTTTATGGAAACTGAAGTAATAAAACATGACCATTTACAAATACAAACCAACATTCGATCTAAACAGTACTTACCTTTCAAACGGTGTTATGCATATGACTGTGGTCCATCATGACAAGTATACTAAAATATTAACATTTGCTTTACTTGTAGCACACAAATTCCTTAAATTGCAATATTGTTCTTGTAAAAAGATTTAGAATATAGTTATAAGCTATAGTTTAATTAGCTCCATCATAGCAAGATATATTCAGCTATTATCAATCCGCGCACAACATTTATCCAAGCCTATAAGAACGATTTTTGCAAACAAAACAACAAAAATGCAAGTATTTTAATTGCCTACCCTTCCAAATTCAATCATATGTAAACAGTTTTCGCCAATTTGGAAGTAAACTATAGCACTCAAAAATAATCGTAGAAGGAATATATCCTAGAAATTTCGTTTTTAATGAACAAACTACAAATATTTTTATAGTAAAGATATTGTATGTGTGCATAATAAACATTGTTCGGCAAACAAATATCATACACTTTGTTTATATCCTACAAATATTGTCCCATTATTTTGAGTCCAATCAAACTAGATAGCACTCCCATCTTGGCTTAATCGCTGCTTACACTTTCACTTTACATAACCCACATCCACGTAAATGCGCCAATTAAAAATACATCTACAAAAATTGAAAACAATATGATTAGCTTTGTAAATATGTCATGTTCATCAATTCAATGTTTAATAACCATGTTTATGCACCAATTCAGTAAAACAGCATACCCCACGGTTGTCAAGAGCACGTGGCGTTTAACAATTTGACTTAATTAGTCTAGTACTATCCAGATATACAATAAATTATTACCAATCAAGTGATTCACAATATCTCAAAAAGGTGTAATATAATATAAATCAATTTATTCTGTGCAGTTTTCTTGTCGTTATCACACATAACATAATATTCCACATTTACAATATGGTAGAAAAGAGAAAATAATATTACAAAGTTTCTCTATGCTGATTTTCCTTGAATCTCGATGTGCCTGGATTGTTATACAAAAGGTTGGTAAATACCAGAGAGGTTGTCAAACAATTGTGTTACATCTACCTGTGGATGATTTCTTACTTTCCACAATATTTCATAAGAGTCAAAGCAATTGTGTTTTTAACACAAAGGGTAAATGTTACTGTCTATACAAGCGACTCTTTCATTTTTGTATCCCTGGCTTCATCAGCGTCTCTCGTCATGGTTCGTCCGACATCGAGTGTGGCGAATTATGGTACTCGTATTTTCGGTCCTTGTATCCGCTCTCTCGTCAAAACCCAAAGAAAAAGGTGACAAATAGTTACTTCTCTTGCCAACTAACCAACATCGTCATTACAGCTGCAGCGTCGTGGATCAAAGCGGTTCACGCCTGCAATTTGCTGCCCTCGTCAAAATCTTGGTAAGCTTTTAAACTTCCAAACATGCCGTTTCCTGGATCAGTATAACTTCACACACAATATGTCTAGCCAAATTGTCCTTATTCTATTGAATAAATATTCTGGCACCCGGCTTATATGGGCTTCTATATTTCAAGAATTCAACCCACGCCTTGCGAAACTTGTGAAGAAAATAAGGGACGAAACCCCTTTGGTAGGGCAGAGTAAAATAATATGACTTGTTGTCCGCCCAGTGCTGGAATCAAAAGTGCCTAGAGAGCACATGGGATTTGTGGAAAAAACCCAGCTTGCTGGAATTTTAATTTATGCATTTATTCATAAAGTGGGACCCAGGTGCAATCTCTCAATAGACTTTATAGGATGTTTTCTAAACATTGGAATGTTACAAATACAGGTGTTCTCCAGCTGGTGACCTAGATTATTGAACCCTGGATGTGTTGCCTAGTTGAATTACACTATACAATGGAACAAAAAAGTGGGTTCCCCCTTTATAATACTGCATAATAAGAAATAATGCTCCCATTTTACATCCTAAAGTGACAACGGTAACCTTAATATTTCAATGGGGACATTGTCACTCATCTCATTATATCAGTTCGTCTGAAATCTGATAAAGACTGTTCCCCTTACAAATATACAACTCTATTCACTAACAGGACCCAGTCAGGTTTTGTTCAAAATCTCAAACCACAAACCCCGAGAACCGCGAAAGCCGAGAACCGCTCTAGTTGTTATGTTAAAATCATTGCCATTTCTTGTTGGGTATTTGTGAACATCTGTACGTTTTGAAAAGAAGGTTTTAAAAGCTACAGGTAGATCATTTATGGAATATTTAAACATGAATACCCCAAGTTCCATTGTGTACATATCAGTTATTGTAAGAAAATTATACTTAGCAAATAAAAGTTGTAGGATTCGTAGAGAATATACATTGGCTTCATTATTAGTGATATCTCAAAGCTTCTACGGCTCTCAAACTCGACACTTCATAATATTTCTTTGACGAACTTCTTTATGGTCACCTGGGCAACTTCAATTATATTTACGGACACAGCGAGGCCAACGAAACACAAAGTTCACTCATTATATACCATGAAACAATTCAGTTTAATCCTATCCTTACTTCCACCTGATCCGTTATAAATTCTTCATTGATCCTGTTAGGTTAATCTTCTTTAAATCATGGTTAAATGCTGAATCTATGAAGCTTCGGTAAAGAGACAATTTCGAAACCTGCTAGCTATGGGGGCTGCCATATTGGGAGATAATGGTCCCACAATGCATAGCGCCTAATACCGCAAACGTTAAAAGGCGTTGCAATTTACCGCAACAAACATCCAATATAATGTTGACTTAAATGACTTTGGACATTACATTCCCGGCCCTCGATTGCACGACAGAGAGCAATCTGAAACTCAACAATTTGATACGTCCAAAAATGTCTGAGTACGCCATTAAACTCAAACTCAGCTAATTTTGACCACATACATACATCAATAGCTTGAAGCTTCAAAAATAATCAAGTATAGCATAATTAAATGTTATAGATTACTTTACAACTCTTTAATTAGGGGTTCAATAAGGTTTCGAAGTTGTTTATCTTGAATCAACAACAGTAAGACGGGTTTATTTTGCGAGGGCTGCCCGAGCAAAATTAACCCGTCTTACCGTTGTCGATTCAAGATAAACAACGACGAAGACCTTGTTGAACCCCGTTCAACAACGACCAAACATATTTACATCATTCATATGTGAATAGCGTTTTGGAAAATTGATGAAAACAAGTAAAACACGTGGTTTAATAGGCTTAATTTGACATAAAAAAAATAGCTGCTCTTTAAAAAAACCGGAACAAAATGTTTACGTTTTATTATAATTAGGCCCTTATTTGGACATCGTCCGTTCCCTGTAAATGGGCGAGGGAACTTCTGAATGGGATGGGTTACAAAAGGTAAACATTAGAGAAGACAAATTATTGCGCAAGTGATTGTGGAATTTAAAATATTTTGTAAATAGCATTTTATTCACACACCACCTTTAACTTTCAGAGAAAAATTAAATCAAGAATGCGTTTAATTTACATAACACATTTTAATATATGTTTACAGAATATTTGTATCAAATTAAACACACCCCTCCATTTCAATAGTGGTACGGTCCAAATAGATCAAAGAGATGTCATTTCACCGCGCGATGATACAAAATGGCGATTCTCTTGTGCTGGGTAGCGACCGTTTCGGCTAAAATTGTGGCTTTAGGAATGATCCGTGACATATGGGCCTCGCCAAAAATATTTTTCTCAGGGATATAGCTACATTTTGGTATATAAAGCTGTTTGCTAACTTTAAGAATCGCATGGCGAAATGCATTTATACGCCGAAAAAACGGGCGACAAAATGAACACATTTTGCGAACATTTGTTGTTTGTTTACAATAATTTTTGCATCGATGCATGGTTTTCCAAATAAGGTTCGCCATCTATATATATATTTATATATATTAATTTGCATATGAAAAGTGGGTTTATCTCAAATCAACAACGCTTTGTTACTGTCCTTAAGGTATGTTGAACATGAAATCCAAAATGTGAATCTTGTAAAACCAAAGTAATTAACTCTAATCCACAATTACTACCACTATGACCTGAAATGGGTAGTATAGATCTCAATTTCTACATTCACTGTAAAACAAACAAGCATGTGCTGACTTTTAAGCACAGAAATTTGGCTAAATTTCACTTATAACTATTTCTATTCATTTGCAAACACAATATGAACACTAATGGCACATGTGGTTTGCCATATTACATAACAATGAGCAATGCAGTTTTGAATGAAAGAGCACTGAAATGGAACTTTACTTATTTACTCCATCCAAAAAATGCTGCCAAAATGCAAAGATTTGTGACAAATTTGCTCTATACATCTGATTGAGTCTGCCATTAAAATCAATGATCAGTCTGAAACTTGGAACAAAATGTCAATACATTTTGCCTGATTCATTTGAATATACTCATGCTTAATCAATAACCAATGTTCTAAACAAACAAAACCATTTAGAATTTGGGTACTACTGAAGTTTGGTCTAATGGTTTCACACCACTAAATAACGTCAGGCAATAGTCCAAAACCGGCCCGTTTCTATGCCGAAACGGGAGACCTATTGTAAATTACAGTTTAAAATTAGGGTATTTACTACATGTTATGGCGAAATTAATATAGGGTGAATTTTGACAGACACATCAGCGTTCTTTAGGTGCAAAAAAATTGATGCAATGATGATTTTTTAATATTTTAACAGAGACATTTGTGTTCAGGTCATTTCCGGTATCTGACGCCATCACCTAAATCAACAATTGCGTGTGACCAGGAAAACACAACTCGTACTTTTTGAAAAGGCTCTAGCTCAAAAATATGCCGGTTACCTCCCCCCCCCCCCCACCCCCATATATGAGTTGTTGAGTTAGTAGTCATGGCTTTCATCTTCAAGTTGAAACCAAATTTCAAGATACCAGTTTCTTATAACGTCGAGAAATATCCATTTTAAAATTGTGCATTTCATGTATTTGGTGGACGTGTGCAACCTATATGGATTTGATTTTCTCAAATATACCAAAAACGTATGTAAATTACACATGCATTGTACATGGCATGGCAGGAAATTGGGACAATATCCTGAGAACATCTGACACCAAAATGTGAACCTTTGGAATTATACACAAAAATGCCGAAAAACTTGCAATTATTTGAGCCAAACAGATACAAAAATGTTCTCTAGAATCCATCACAATATCCTTATAATAAGGTAAATGATTTCATAAACATGTAAACTTTTGGTCAAAGTTTGTTTTCCATCTTGGGTCACACAATGTTCTTGTCACAGCTCTATCTGGGTAGCACAATGTTCTTGACAAATCAAGACTCCACTTATGCCACATACAGTCTTGCACATAGTTTTGTTTTAAGCAAGCTGTTTACACTGGTTTACACACATGTGAGTTGTCGTTGTTTTGTCCATTTTGACAACTCACCGCTTCAAAAGCTGTCGACACATAATTGTGAGTTGTCGTTGATTTGTCCATTTTGACAACTCACCGCTTCAAAAGGCTGGTAACACGTTGTGTGTTGTCGTTGAATTGTCCATTTGACAACTCACTATTCCAGATATTGCTTACTTGCTTGCTTGCTTAAGGCGTCCCGAAGGGACGGACTTCTGTGATGGCCTTCCATACTGGTCTTTCAAGCATGCAGTTTTTCAAGTCCTGCCTAGTTAGTCCTGTATCCTCTGATAAAAGCTTGATGTAATTCTTTCGTGGTGGTCTTCTAGCCTTGTGTCCTTGGGTTGCCACAGGAGAACTTCCAGATCAGCAAATCTTAATGTTCCTATATGAATTCCTCCGTCGAAACATAAACATGTCCGCGCATCACTTGCAAGATCACAATACGGTACACGTAAAGTTGGATATCCATAGTCCACAATCCCATTCGATATCACATACATGTACTTCCTATTACACGTAACATGAACAATTATTCCTATAGCTGCATATCACATGTCGCTGAATGCCAGTGTTTCTGACTCATGTGTCGTTGAATACCAATGTTCTTGGTTGTCACATGTCTCTGTAGATGCCAACGTTGCTGGTTGTCATGTGTCTTTGGTTCTTTAAATCTGCTTAATTCAATTTTGCTTGAATTTCTTATCTGCAGGCTTGTTGTGGTATCTGGAACCTTCCTTCATCTGTTTACATATCATGCTCCAGCAGGAGACAAAGCTTAGTTATCGGTCTGGTTAGACTGGTGGATTTGGTTTTGATCTCTGCGCTGCGTACAATGTCCTTGACTTCCTTTGCGGACACGTCCAATTCTTCCCATAGGCCAGGAATCTCTCGGTGCATGTGGGTCAGCTACTAAAACATCTTTGTCTTGAATTCTTGTCTTCTTCTATAAACTTTCCAGGTGGACATGGCTCCTGGTTTCTTGGCTGCAAAAGATCATTTGGTGTAATAACATCTAAATCTCTGGGATCTTCTGAGACTTTGGTCAGTGGTCAAAGTGTTTTCCACTTAACACATTAGTGCCTGAAGTTGCTCTTCCGACCTGGCAACTTTCACATGCTGTTCTCTCAGAGTAGATTGTAAGATCTGTCTTACACTCCTGATGAGACGTTCCCACACACCACCGTGATGTGAAGCAGCGGGTTAAACTTCCATGTGATACCTTTCTTTACTGCCCATGTGTGTAGGACTTCTTGATCTTGGATAGCTTGTCAAAGTTCACGCTCAGCTCCACAGAGGTTGGTACCATTGTCGGATGTGATCTCTTTCAATTGGCTTCGGCGATACACAAAATGTCGGAGAGCATTGACGCAGGAGCTGGTATCCATGCATTCTGCAATTTCCAAATGCACTGCCCTACTATTCATGCATGTAAAGAATACTCCATACCTTTTCTTGATGCTTCGACCTTGCTTGATTTCAAACGGTCCGAAAAGGTCCACCCCTGTGTAGGTGAACGGTGATTCACACGCCTTGACACGGGATCCAGCCATCTTCTGTGCACTCACTTTGCCATGCAGTCGTTTACATACCACACATTTTCTCAATAATCGCTTGATAGCAATACCGGCCTGTACAATCCAATACTCTCTCCTGCAGCTGGGATAACGTATGATTCTTGCCTTGATGGTTGCTTTCCTGATGAGCGTGTCTTATGATCAAATCTGCTACATGGTAAGTCTTTGGTATGATCATCTGATGTTTGGCATTGAGAGGGATATTAGCATTCCTAAGTCTTCCTCCAACTCTCAACACTCCATTTACTAACTTTGGGTCCAAATGTTACTTCTTGTACTGACATATTCCTTTGAATCAGGGAGGGGATCACCTTCATCATCTATCTGCTCTCCTCTTCAAGATGTTGATCTCCTTGGGAAAGCTCTGGTGTTGTACATAACATATTATGACTTCTTCGGCGTTGTCTAATTCTCTTGCACTTATTGTCTTGTCACATTTATAACGTTCTTGGTTCTTCATCTTCTTACGTAAGATGTCTTTGAGACGTAACCACCAGGCTACTGCTCTATGCAACCTTGTCCAATCTGAATAATGATCACGAAGACGGTTCACATGATCAGGCACTTCCATCAAAGTTGCTACACCAGCTGTCAGCTGGCCATCTGGATCTGATGCTCCGTCTTTCACTTCCGGTTGGTCACTGTAATTTTCCGGCCACTCCTCTTCTGGTTTAGATAAGAACTCTGGACCACTCAGCCACTCTGGTTTACTAGTTAGTTCTTCTGCTTTCAATCCCCTCGAAGCATGGTCTGCAGGATTTAGCAATGTAGGAACATATCTCCAGTCGGTGACATTGGAACCATCATGTATAACTGCTAACCTGTTGGCTACAAACACAGATTGCCGAGCACTTTCATTCACAATATATGTCAGCACAGTTGTGCTATCTGTCCGAAAGAGGGTCTTGTTGATTTCAACGCTCAACTCTCTCTTTACCATGTTGTGCTGTTTCACGTCTGAGGTTGCAGCTGCAAGTTCCATCTTAGGTATAGTGTGGCGTTTCAGTGGTGCTACTCGTGCCTTTGCAGTGAGAAATTCCACATGGATTTCACGATTCTCATTTACTTGCCGCAAATATGAAAAAGTGCCGTATCCATCTTGACTGGCGTCAGAGAAGAACTGCACCTGACGATTGATTATCTTTCCAAAGTTCTTTGGTTGATAAGCTCTGTTGATTCTCAGTCTTTCTAACTTGGGCAAATTCTCTAGCCACGTTTTCCACTGCCGTTCTTGCTCTTCAGGTATAGGCTCGTCCCATCCAATCTTTACCTTACAAAGGGCTTGGAGGATCATTTTTGCTTTCAATACGTAGGGTCCAATAGGATCATAGATGCTGCTGGTAACTGAAAGGATATTTCTTCTTGTAGCTTTGTGATCAACATCTTTGCTTGCAAATCATAGTTCGTCCTTTTCAACGTCCCACAACACGCCTAGGGTTCTTTCAGTTGGGAGATTGTCGTCATTGAGATTAAGATTATTGACACCTTTAGCACGATGCTCTGTAGGTATTGTGTCAATAACTATTCTATCATTGGTAACAAACTTGGTCAAATTGAAGCCTGCTTTGGCTAACACTTGTTGTACACCATACGCTAGTTCTATAGCTTCCTCAATCACTCACTACAAAATAGTCGACGTAGAATTCTGTCTGTATAGCATCTGCCACCCTTTTGTCACATTGGTCGTCTCTGGAACATTTCTTCAGACAATAGTTCGCAACACTGGGTGAAGATACCGCTCCAAAAACATGAACTGTCATGCGATATTCCTGTAGGTTTTGAGACAAGTCACCATTGGGCCACCACAAGTATCGTAACATATCTCGCTGCTGCTGAGGAACGTTCACTTGATAGTACATTGCTTCAACGTCCGCCATTATTGCGAGTGTTACTCATTCTAGTGGTTTCCACTTCATTACCCCAATAAGAGGAAGAATTCTCAGTTTCTCAATATGAAAATCGGTGGTCAGGATGCAGTAGTTGCGATATCAGCCACTTTGGCTAAATCTCTGGGAAGAACAGTTTGATTGAAATCAAACCATGAATACAGAAATAGAGCGCTCTTGTGAGACAATGGTTCATCTCAAGTGGACAGCCCAAAATCAGACAGAAACTGCTTTTTCGGGCAAGAATATTTGGTGATGGAACTTTTATTGGAATATCTTCATTGATGGGAACATGAATGTTTTTAAAACACGGGCCGCTACCTTGATCTGTTTAACAACACGGTGAAACCTGAGTTGTTAGCACATGGACGATACCTGTTGAACTCTAAAAATATATATCCTACCTAAAAATATTAACTGATAAAGTTGTTGAAAAATGTATCTTCTTCGATATGAGATATTTGTCACTGGGTTATTTTCCTTGTGATCAATTTGGCTCAATTTATCTAGTAGTCTATTCATTCAATTTGACAATGCAAAATTATTGTATAATATCCGTAAAATAATATAGATTTATTTGTAACAAGTCTCCTCTCTCCTCTATCTGTCTTTCTTCTCTCTGCGTCTTCCTTATGACAATGTTACAAATCTTACTTAATATATTAAAAAAATAGGATCCTTTTACTGGCCGGCAATATTGACACAAAGTTAGATTTTGTGATTGTCGCTCGGTTAATTATAGATATCTAGATGTATAAGTATTAAGATAATTGGAAGTCTGGTACGTACCTCAAAATACGACTTTTAATAAGGTATTTATTATGTGTTACCAGATAATCGGCATCAACCGCATGTCCATGTATCTTATTCTATAATATTTAATCTCAGTTCTTAACATTAATTCCGTGGTATAGAGTTCTGTTCTGGTTCTAGAACTTGGTTGGTTATCTTCACGAATTGTTGATAGATACGTCTGTCCGAAGGATCCATCCCTTCCCAAAGTAAATTGTAACGCAAAAGGTAGTATCGGAAAAGCTTGGTACGGAACCAAAAAAGGTGGCACTATAATAAATAGAAAGATTACCAAAATACGTTGTGATAATCTTTCCTCATGTGCAAATGATTAATTTTTAAAGCATTCTTGCTTGGATGAATACATAAATAATAAGTTTCGTGGTAAACTTTTTGATATTTCAAAATTATATACATCCGTCATGCTCATCATTTTTATAATATCAATGTAGAAACTATTTGGGATGTACTATTTGAAAACTCGGGTCATAGTTTGTGAAATTATGCTTGCCTACATTCTGTAGCTTGAGCTTATTGTTCCATCTAATCATCAAATTTTGTTGCTTGTTCGGAACAATTGTTTTGGATTATAAATGAAAATATCTTAATTTCTCAAGTCATACAAATTACACATTTCATATATAAATTATTACAAACTTAATAATACAAAACAGTACTTACAAGGTCCGCAAAATTATAAAGCACGTTCAAAACAAATCTCCAAAGGGTGAGGTCTGCACGCTGAAGACATCAGAAGCGTTGGTCCGTTTCTCCCAACAACAAGTATGGTCGACGTTACTGTACCCCCAAGTACAATGTCAAGACTGAATACATTATGTCCTTGCTAGCACAACAAAATCACATTTATTTTCTGTGCACAGCATCCCGGCTTGTACCAGTTATTATTCTTGCGCCATGTATATCAAGTCAAACCATGATGTCTGCGGAAACCTAAAACCCTGATTCGGAGTACATGCTATATATACATGTCTACTCAAAGATGGTAAAGTGAGGAATGATAAAATTATTCCAGCTCAACTTCCAAGAGAGGAATTATACAATTCAACAGGTGATTCAATTCTACACCTGGTTTTGAAATGATATAATTATATACTATTGATACATCCACTAAAAGTTTGTTATGACTCTCTAGTCAATAGTCAATCTTAAACCATCCCGAATTTACATATCAATATACCCTCTATAGTTCATCACAATCCATCCTAATGTGTCCACATTTATCCCACTCTGAGTTAACGCCTGGATGAATATCATGTCTTACATAAAATGTTAAGGGTGCAGTCAGTATTTTATGAGAGTATATTAAGGGAACGGTCAAGATTATAACACATAGGGTTTGAAATGATCATAAATCATTATTTAATATCAGAATGATTTATAAAATGGGTTATAATGTGACAATGACTCCCCCCTTTAAAAAAATGTGTTTACACATTTTACACAAATACTATATTCACATTAGAATTTGCTGTCAACAGTTCTACTACTGCTTACAGAATTTGTATTACATTACAGCATCTTACTAACCTTTGTAAAATAATGTAGGTTTTAAGATAAGAGGCTACTTTTCTCGTTCTCTACTCTGCTCAGATAATCTGCCCCAACATTATCTACCCCTTTAATCACTTTCATCACAAAGCGATATGGTTGCAGAGCCAACGCCCACCTCATTATCCTACCATTTGCCACCTTGCTTTTCCGAACACATGTGAGAGGCTGGTGATCTGTTTCAAGGATAAATTCCTTACCATACAAGTAGGGTTCAAACCTTTGTATTCCCCAGATCACTGCCAGACATCCCCGTTCCATCGTTGAATAGTTCTTTTGACACTTGTTAAGTTTCTTACTTGCGTATGCCACAGGAAAATGTTCTCCTCCTATTTCCTGTAGGAGTATTGCTCCGACGCCTGTCTCCAAGGCATCGGTCCTCAATGTAAACCTTTTGTTCAGGTCCGGGAGTTGGAGAATTGGCGACATGGCCAACTTACCCTTTAAGGTCTGAAACGACTTCTCCTGTGTATCTCCCCACCGAATTACATTAGGCTCTCCTTTTTTTGTACAATCTGTTAAAGGGGCTGCTACATCAGAGAAATTAGGTATAAATTTCCGATAGTAGCCAGCCAGACCCAAAAATGATCGTACCTGTGTTTTTGTCTTCGGTCTCTCTGCCTGTTTGATCGAAAGCACTTTGTCTGGTTTTGGTTTCACGACTCCCCTGCCTACAATGTGGCCTAAAAATTCTACCTCGTTGTAGCCTATGAAGCATTTTGTAGGCCTTGCAGTTAACTTAGCTTCTCTTAACCTAGAGAATACTTCACTAACCTTTTGTTGGTGCTCTTCCCATGTTCTAGTATGGATGAGAATGTCATCAATATAATTGTGTACGCCATCTAGACCTTCTAAAAGTTTTCTCATCGCCCTACTAAAAGTTGCACCAGCATTTACCAGACCAAAAGGCATCATATTGTACTCATATAGGCCGTCGTGAGTTACAAACGCAGTCAAATGTTTGGATTTCTTGGACATTGGTATTTGCCAGTACCCCTTACTCAGATCCATTTTTGTGAAATACTGATCGTCTGACAGCTGTGCAAAAATCTCATCTTGATCGGGTACGGGTTCTGCGTCAAATACGGTTATTTGATTTACCTTTCTCATGTCCGCCACAATTCTCTTAGATCCATCAGGTTTGGATACAGTAAGTAGAGGACAAGCATACGGACTATTACTACGGGAGATAATACCCATTCTAAGCATACCTTTTATTTCTGCTTGAATATCCTTTCGTAAAGCATGTGGTATTGGATAAGGTTTACTCCTGATCGGAGTAGGATCAGTCACTGTAATAACATGTTCCTCTAATCTTGTCTTACCTGGTATATCGGTTAAAACATCTCGAAATTCTTCTAGAATTTGTTTAACCTGTGTTTGGTTTGTCTTACTAAGTGTTGGATTGATATGTACATCACTTACATGTTCCTTCTGTTTCATAGGAGGTATGCACAGCAACTCATCATTTGTAAAACTCCTCAGTTCTGAAGGACTTACCTCATCTTGTATCTCTTCTTCAATAACTGAAGTGCATACCATCTGATATATATCTGACTTGGGTTGATGATATACCATGGCTGCATTCACTTCTACTCGTCGATTATATTTCTTGAGCAAGTTAGCATGGAAAGTCTTTGTTCTATGGCCAAAATCTATTTTGTAATTCATGGAGTTTACCTTTTCCACGATTGGAAATGGTCCTTTCCAGTGCATCAACAACTTGTTGTGGTTCGTTGGCAATAGCAAGAGAACTTCGTCTCCCACTTTCATATCTCTTACCCTTGCTTTCTTGTTGTAGTATGTCTTGTACCTAGCTCTAGACTTCATTAGCTCTTCCCTCGCTAATTGACACGTCTGTTCTAAACGATCCTGTAAATCTAGAACATATTGATATACTGTTTTTGTTTCACTTACTTCATTTTCACCTGTCCACAATTCTTTGAGAATCATCATGGGACCTCGCACCGTACGTCCGTACAGAAGTTCGAATGGAGAGAAACCTGTGCTGTCTTGAGGCGTTTCTCTGTATGCGAACAGTAAAGGACTTATGTATCTGTCCCAATCTCTTGGCCTTTCCTCACACATCTTTTTGAGCATGGCCTTCAATGTCCCATTGAATTTTTCAACTAGACCATTACACATTGCATGGTAAGGGGTTGTGGTCAATCGGCGGATTAAAAGTAATCTACTTACTTCCTTCATGACACCGGAGACGAAATTTGATCCTTGATCGGTTAATGTTTCCTTTGGAAAACCTAATCTAGAATACATTACCATGAGCTCTTCAGCAACTGATTCAGCGTCTATGTTTCTCATTGGTACAGCTTCAGGGTAACGAGTGGCATAATCTACCAGGACTAAAATATACCTATGTCCCCTTTCTGAAGTTGGTTTAATTGGTCCTACCAGGTCTATAGCTACTCTTTGGAAGGGTTCTTCCATTAAGGGTACACTACCTAGTGGCACCTTAGTTACTCTACCTTTTGGAATTGTCCGCTGACACACATCGCATGATTGGCAATGTCTGGTAATATCTGCTTGCATTCCGGGCCAAACAAAATTAGACATGATTTTGTCACGTGCTTTCTTAGAACCTTGATGACCCCCTAGAATGGATTCATGAGCTAATTTCAGTACATGTTTGCGGTATTCCGCTGGAACTACTACTTGTCTCAACATGTTACCATATTCTACTTGTGGTGATTGAAATTCTCTATAAAGGATATCCTTTATCATAACATAAGAGTGGATATTACCCTTTTTGCTCACCTTTTCTCCTGTCTTGGCTAACTGGCGAATTTTCAAAAGACTAGGATCTTCCTGTTGCTTTTGTATTAACTTGTCAGCAGTTACTTCTTCACCTAACGGTGTGGTTACCTTTAGCTTCTTGAATTTTACCTCTTTGGCTTTTGTCTGAGCTCGTGTTTCTACTGCTGCTCCTGTCTCAGGTTTGTTATTTGTCTGTGGATTTTGTACACTTTTACACGATACCTTAGGATTCTGGATCGGATCGATGTCTTGTTGTTTACCCCAGTCTATGTTAGGATCAGTTGGATCTCGTACCCCTGGAATATTTCCTAAGATTAGATCATATACAGGGTCTTTCATACATACCGCAGTCACTGTACCTACCAGATACGGAGTGTCAACTTGAATTGTGGCGACAGGAAATTGTTTTACTGTACCATCTATAAGCATACAAGTTTTGACTTCACCTGTCATTTGTTGTGGTTCTACATATTTGGTTTTGACAACCACCCCTGTGCATCCACTATCTCTTAGAACTTTAACTACATGGTTGTTAATCTTACCCTCTTGTACTGGCATCATATGATTTCTTTGGCCACTACAAGCTGCAGTAAGTACCGGTAGTTGATGTCCACATTTCAATGTTAGATATCCTTTACGACTAGCTAAGTCTAAATGTGGATCTGGGTTTACAATACATGCACCTAATACCTCACCTTCTGTGTCACATTGTTCCTCTGTCTCTTCTGTTTTGGTATGCTTTTTGACGACTGCTTCAAAGACATCTGTCATGAATGCCATTGTGTGTCGTTGTCGGCAATCTCTTGCAAAATGACCAGTTTTCTGACATAAAAAACATTTGAACTGACCCTTTTCTGAATTTGTACCACCAGATTGTTGTTTCTGACTGTAGGAACCTGACTTGTTATTGTTACTAGTACCTTTACCTTTTTGAGGGTTTGAATTTCTGAATGAGTTTGTTCTTTGATTACCTGTACTGTTACTTTTACCTTTTCCTGTTTGTTTTGTCCAGGCTGCCAACCGCCATGAGCTTCAACATACTGATCAGCATATAGGGCCATCTCCTTGATGTTGGAAGGCTTTCTTTCTTTCAGGAAAGTAGCATGGTCTTTAGTACAACAATTCATAAATTGCTCCCTAAGTAGTAAATCTTGCATTGATTCAAAGTCACCAGTATTTTCTAGTTCCATCCATCTATGAAGGTAGTTGTTTAATCTAGTAACACATCTAGAACCTGATTCTCCCTGGCCTAACATCTCTGAATTTATGCCTAAACCCTTCAGCAGTGAGATTATAAGCAGTTAAGACAGCTTCTTTTACCCTATCGTAATCTGATGCTTCTTGCGGGGAAAGAGAAGAGTATTCGAACAAAGCATCCCTTGTAACAATGCACCAAGATTTGTTGCCCATTCATTGTTTCTATTCCACCCTTGAGATGTGGCATATCTTTCGAATCTATGAAGGTAGGCGTCAATATCATCTTTGTCTTGATTAAAAGCGGGTAGTTTGGGAGCCCTACTTTTATAATGACCATTGTTATGATTACCACCAACACCACCACCTGCTTCAACCTGAGCTTGTCTAGCACGTTCAATTTGAAGTTGAATTTCTAGCTGCATAGCTTTACCCTTTTCAATGTCAACCTGTATTGCTAGTTGTTTCTCTAGATCATCCCTTTCTATCTGTTTTATTCTATCTTGTTCCTGCCTTATTCTATCTTGTTCCTCCCGTTCTATATCCCTTATTCTATCTTGTTCCTCCCTTTCTAAGGCCCTTTCTTTTGCCCTATTTGCTCTTTCTTCATCTCGCTCTGTTTTTAGTCTATCGCGTTCTTCATCAATAAACTCGCGTAGTTTATCTCCTTTAAGTTCTAGGGATTCTCCTATAGCGATAAGTTTCTCTAATTCCATCTGACTAGCCATGTTTATTGTTGACTAAATGGATTAATTCAAAACTAAGAATTTAGACAGATCACGGATATACTAAATATAATTGGTGATATTCCAAGACTATTAGTATTAATCACATTGATTGAATCAATTAAACCAATTAATTTGAGCAGATTATTAACTTGATTTAATTGGACTTATCTCACTGATGTAATCATGAGGTTTATTGTGACGAGATATACATGGTACACAAGAACAATAGTATCGGCTGTAAATACACAATGTCAATACAAAATGTGAAATGTATAGCAACTTACCAGATATCACTACGTTAGAGTGATACCTACATCTGATCTTGACACGAAACGGTGTACTTGTGGAAACACGGACTTCACACCTCGATGTCGCAGTGTGCTGAGCTCACCTGTGGGTGTAAGTTTAAATGCAGAATTAAGTACACAGCTTTGATATTATTAAGTATATAACTCTTAACATGTATACTGCTTAGATCGTAGATCGTAGCCTTATGTATTCTTAATAATATACTTCGATTACAAATCGGTCATGGATATGTTGATCGAACACTAATATAAATGAATAGATAATTCTCGGACGTGCCCCCAATCAATTGTCACTGGGTTATTTTCCTTGTGATCAATTTGGCTCAATTTATCTAGTAGTCTATTCATTCAATTTGACAATGCAAACTTGTTGTATAATATCCGTAAAATAATATAGATTTATTTGTAACAAGTCTCCTCTCTCCTCTATCTGTCTTTCTTCTCTCTGCGTCTTCCTTATGACAATGTTACAAATCTTACTTAATATATAAAAAAAAATAGGATCCTTTTACTGGCCGGCAATATTGACACAAAGTTGGATATTGTGATTGTCGGTCGGTTAATTATAGATATCTAGATGTATAAGTATTAAGATAATTGGAAGTCTGGTACGTACCTCAAAATACGACTTTTAATAAGGTATTTATTATGTTTTACCAGATAATCGGCATCAACCGCATGTCCATGTATCTTATTCTATAATATTTAATCTCAGTTCTTAACATTAATTCCGTGGTATAGAGTTCTGTTCTGGTTCTAGAACTTGGTTGGTTATCTTCACGAATTGTTGATAGATACGTCTGTCCGAAGGATCCATCCCTTCCCAAAGTAAAAAGGTAGTATCGGAAAAGCTTGGTACGGAACCAAAAAAGGTGGCACTATAATAAATAGAAAGATTACCAAAATACGTTGTGATAATCTTTCCTCATGTGCAAATGATTAATTTTTAAAGCATTCTTGCTTGGATGAATACATAAATAATAAGTTTCGTGGTAAACTTTTTGATATTTCAAAATTATATACATCCGTCATGCTCATCATTTTTATAATATCAATGTAGAAACTATTTGGGATCTACTATTTGAAAACTCGGGTCATAGTTTGTGAAATTATGCTTGCCTACATTCTGTAGCTTGAGCTTATTGTTCCTTCTAATCATCAAATTTTGTTGCTTGTTCGGAACAATTGTTTTGGATTATAAATGAAAATATCTTAATTTCTCAAGTCATACAAATTACACATTTCATATATAAATTATTACAAACTTAATAATACAAAACAGTACTTACATGGTCCGCAAAGCACGTTCAAAACAAATCTCCAAAGGGTGAGGTCTGCACGCTGAAGACATCAGAAGCGTTGGTCCGTTTCTCCCAACAACAAGCATGGTCGACGTTACTGTACCCCCAAGTACAATGTCAAGACTGAATACATTATGTCCTTGCTAGCACAACAAAATCACATTTATTTTCTGTGCACAGCATCCCGGCTTATACAAGTTATTATTCTTGCGCCATGTATATCAAGTCAAACCATGATGTCTGCAGAAACCTAAAACCCTGATTCGGAGTACATGCTATATATACATGTCTACTCAAAGATGGTAAAGTGAGGAATGATACAATTATTCCAGCTCAACTTCCAAGAGAGGAATTATACAATTCAACAGGTGATTCAATTCTACACCTGGTTTTGAAATGATATAATTATACACTATTGATACATCCACTAAAAGTTTGTTATGACTCTCTAGTCAATAGTCAATCTTAAACCATCCCGAATTTACATATCAATATACCCTCTATAGTTCATCACAATCCATCCTATTCTGTCCACATTTATCCCACTCTGAGTTAACGCCTGGATGAATATCATGTATTACATAAAATGTTAAGGGTGCAGTCAGTATTTTATGAGAGTATATTAAGGGAACGGTCAAGATTATAACACATAGGGTTTGAAATGATCATAAATCATTATTTAATATCAGAATGATTTATAAAATGGGTTATAATGTGACAATATTGCACGCTAGGATCGGGTGAATATTGATGAAGTGACACTCCAAAATGTTGTCTGTCCCATAAGATTCGTGGTGTTGGCATATGATATGGTCATTTACAATACACAATTTTGTTTGGTCATTTAACATCAACTTAACCATTCTGGCAGCCTTTTTTGGAATGTTATACAGAATCAAAACTGTCACAGAGGTGGGCCTTATATCTAAAAGCAATAGCTTAACAGTTTAGAACATACTATTTGGTGCATGTAATGTAATATACACTCTTACAATATCTATTCTGGATTATCATACACTTATGTAGACTATTTGTTTGCATTTACAGCGGCTATTTCGGTGGCCATCTTGGATTTAAAGTATGTTATTACAATGTAAATATACTGGATATGAGTTACTAGTGGTATAATACATACATCTCAAGTATGTTAGCAAAGCAATACTACTAGATATGAGTTTCTAGTGGTCTAATACATACATCCCATTGTTAAAGCTATCCTCTGATCATACATGTTGGTTCATTTATATACTCATTTATGGATTGTTTACAATTGTTGGCGGCCATTTTGGTGGCCATCTTGGTTTTAGCTATACGTAAACAATACATTTTGATTGCTATGTCATTTTATGCGATTTGACCAGTTTGGGACATTAAGCAACGCAATGTAGCAAAATGAACAAAATATGGAAGTCAACTCTATCTCGGAAATTCAAACTTCGCCTGTTTGCCTCAACGGTGGAGTCAGTTCTGCTATATGGATGCGAAGCTTGGACCATTAATCCCAAGCTACAGAAAGAGCTAGATGGCTGCTACACCAGAATGCTGCGAGCAGTACTCAATGTCAACTGGAAACAAAATATACCAAACACCCAACTGTATGGTGACCTCCCCCACAATAAGCAAGAAGATCCGGAAGAGACGAACAATGTTTGCTGGGCACTGTTACAGAAGTGAGGAGCCAGTATCCAAACTGGTGCACTGGATCCCCAAACATGGCAACAACAAAAAAAACCGGGACAACCTGCTCTGACATTTATCGATCTACTCAACCAAGATACTGGACTGGAGACGAGTAACATGAAAACAGCAATGAACGACAGAAGAGTGTAGAGAGCCATCGTAGATCGGGGACATGACCCGAATTAAGCGAGAGCTAAAACCCCTGATATAAGAATATAAGCAGTCTGTCGTACCTAAGATAGATATCATTGGCCCGTAGCGGGGGAAAAAGCTGATTACCCCCTACAAAAGTGATTGTTTTTAAGCAGAAGACATCTAGATATTCAATAACAACAATGATTTGAATGAACCAGTTTGCTCTAAAGGTAAAAAGAATTAACACGAGCTTGACCTCTTTACCACACAGGGCAATAGGGAACTATTTAGGGGCAACAGATATGACAATTCTACAAAAAAAAAGCTTCAAAAAAGGGACCACATGTCATGTTTTGTTTAAAAACAGTTTAAATATGTTAACATTTGGCCGCTATTTCAAAAATCAAATATGGCCGCCATTGTAAATTTTAAAAATGTGTAAACATTGGTTTCTGATATCAGTGGTCTTTAAACATTAATTAGATGCAACAATTAGCAACTCAGCACCAAAATCCAACGATATTACATAGTGGCCCTGACTAATATGTGAAAAACCCTTAACTACTTAAATTTAATGGATATTTAAAGAATCTTTGAATAAGTTCAGCTGGATTGTTTGTATACAAACTATTGAGATTTCTTTGTGTACAAATCCAAGGAAAGTGAAAGAGGTTGCTCAATGTTTAATGACGTTTGACTACCAATCTGGTAGCTTCATCTGACTAGCAACTCTGAATCATGCTCACTGGCTTTTTATAGCTACTGGAACCCGTCGTAGAGGGCGTGGGCAAAATGAGTTGATCATAGAAAATGAAATATGATGTTTTTAAATCCATTTTGACATGAGAGCCTTTTGTCCCTTTTCCTTGACATTTAGAACACGCATGGTTAACAACTTTTGTGTTGAGTTGGGAGCCGGGCTCATACTACGACTGGCGATCAACTGAACAAATACTCATGAACATGATGAACGGCGTGACAAGACATTTTCATTGGCAGGGGTGGGAAGATCACACTGTGAATGGCGGAATCAAACCTTTTTATGTAGGGGGATGAAAATCAGAACGAAAAGCAACATTGGAAAGCGGAAAGCGGAAAGCAGCATTGCGGGATGGGGTTAAAATGTGTTGGCACACGGCTGTTTGACTGTCCGATTCATAATTAAAATTATGGAATAAAAAAGATTACATAGTGGCCCAGTTATGGTTTGACCTGATTTAGGTAGCGCTAATGAATACGAGTATACGGTGAAAATTTCACGAAAATTGTAGGAGCCATTTTTAAATTATCGGCATTTTCTACTTTACACACATTTTACATGTAACTCTATGGGAAATGTGGCCGATGATGGCGCTATTATAGTAAATAATATTATTCAAAGCTCTATTTCTCAGAAATGGCACCTACAAATGTTCGGAAATTTCTACAAAAGATGGCCAGTATATTCAGGTACTTGAATAAGTTAAAACCAGAACCGGGCCAGCAAGTTACGGTGTTCTCAGAATAAATCGGACAAATTATGTGGGATCAAACAGCCGTGGGCATATTTCGGACTAAAGAAACAAATGCCTGAATTTGCTCTGACTTAGACATTTCAGACCAATGTTAAGCTACATTTATCCACCCCCCCCCCCCCCCCCCCCCCCTTATTGCCGCCGATACATATAAAGGCCGCTATTTACGATTAACTTCTACCTGGCAGGTTTTTTGTCGTAATTATATTAATAATGGCCAAATCTGGCCATTGATCCTCCACAGACAGAGATTTTATTTTAGTGATTTCCTTTTGATGCGATGAAACGTGCTGATTATTTAGGCTGTACAGTCTAGACAGCAATTCTAATTACAACTATTGCAGTTATATTCATATCAAAATTAATCATCCATCCCAAACTAACATACATGTAGGGACTAACATCATTTTAATTTGTGATTTGAGAAATTGATTTTGTTGAAGGTATAGTATGTGATTTTTTCCAGGGAACCCTCTCAATCCTCGAAAATAAAGCAGATTTTCTTGCAGATTTACATTTCTGGTCATAAATCATACATACATTCCAAGTTACAGGGCGATACGATTCTTAATGACTTCTAAATCATGGTTTTAGAGTGAAAATAAACTGTCGGAGTCTGCGTCAACAACTTATTTTTACTCTAAATTCACTCTAAAACCATGATTTTGAGGTAATTAGGAATTGTATCGCTCTGTAACTTGAAATATATTCATGATTTAAGACCAGACATGTCAATCTTTATTAAAATATGTCTTCGAGGATTGAGGGCGTCCCCCGGAAAAGATCAACAAATATACCTTTAAATCCTTTTAAAGTATTGCATTATTTGATTGTGTAAGCTATGATACATTCTCACAATAACAAGTGTCAGTAAGCTGAAAATCAGACTCGTTTCTCTCATCAAAGAATAGTCGGGCATCACGGTTTTTGATATGAAAGTGAAGCTTACACTTCCGACGAATGGTTCAATGAAGCAAAGTCACACAAGTTGTTATATTAAAAATAGTGATAGGAACAAACTGGGTCAAATTCGGTACCATATATTTAGAAAATTACGAACAATCTACCTAAATCGCCACCATGGCTACCAAATAACCATACCTCAATGTATTTAGGGAAAACAAAGCTTTTAGCGCAAGGGTGACATCCTGAAATATATTGGTGTGTTGGTTAGACATCGAAAAATACGATAATGTTTATCAAACAACTACAACACACTTATTTCCGATTATTGTTCACTCAATAAATAACCTCAGAATTGATAACAACGAAATCCAAGTACCGCTCTAGTGAATTACAAGTACGCTTACTTGGTGAGATGTTAGCATTCACTTTTATTGGAACTTCTTGTTAATTAACTGCGTGTTACAGTGGCTGTGATTCCACTTCCGGGTCAGGTCGAACGGAAGCTTGTTGTCCAATCACAGAGCAGCAGGTGATGGGTTTCCCGGGAAGTGCTCAAAAGGAAGAGCAGGCGTGCAAGTACGCTTACGTACACGTATGTAGGATGATAACTTGGTGAGATGTGAGCGTTCACTTTTATGGGAACTTCTTGTTAACTGCTTGTTACATCGGCTGTGATTCCACTTCCGGGTCGGGTCGATCGGAAGCTTGTTGTCCAATCACAGAGTGCCAAGCAGGGAAGTGCTCAAAAGGAAGAGCAGGCGTGCAAACGATCTCTTTCGTTCTTGAGAGGTGGTTCAGTTGACATCGTTATCGTCATGTCACAGTCAGTATTTCTTAATTTTCAATGTTATGTGTATATCGGCCGGTATCGGCTTATGTTCTACTCAATAAGTTATTTGAACTGTAATTTGGAGAATTGTGTCTTCTTGTCTACGTTTCAAGTTGTATGATAAACATTTTCAAGTCTGCTGGACGCCATGTTATTGTTAACTTAAACAAGTGGCAGTAAAACAACGGGGTGTGACGCTCATGTAAGTTGTGCAATAATACACGACATTATTACCACGTTTTATTCGTAGTTTTTACCGACCATATTTATCATGTTTATTATAATTATGTCTGTCATACAGATTATACGAAGAGCTTCGACAAGCTGTCGTGAGAAATGATGCCGAAAGTATTCATGATATTGTAAACAGTTGCAAAAAAGTAAGTTGACTTTTGCTATGTCTTTAAGATGCTGACCCTGCTATGAATGATGTTAAAAAGAGAGTGTATAATTACCCTCTTTTATATCATTTTTGATCCAAAAGTGCTTCAATATAAATAATTACTAAAATATCCCATATTAATAATTAAATCACCATACGATAAGGGGTGCTGGTTCCTGAGTGTTCAACTGTCGTTACAAGAAGGGTATCAGGCGTGTCCAAAAATCACGTAATTAAGGTAGTCTGGGACGTTACGTACGTAACGTGAATAGGGTATTAAAACCCGCGACATAAGAAACATACTTTATTTTTTACATACAATGGTCTTAAGTATTAGGTCATTATTTGCTCCGTGACGATTATAAATAGCCAATATATACGGGCGGGATATACGCAATTTATTTCTATATTTGTATCGGTCGCATGATCTGATCTAGCGTGATCTCATTGTGTAACCAATATTTTGAAAAGTAAGGGTGTTGGTTAGGCGAAAGTGGAATATGTTGTGTATTAGATTCATACCTTCTGCACGGGCATACTTTTTTGACTAAAAATATTAAAAAGTGGCGTTGCTAAGGTGTTTTGGGCTCGTAACAACGGCACGTTTCTGATTCACATTACGTCTCACGCTAAGCCATGGCAATATATAATTATATGCCCTATGTTATGCTCCTAGGGCTATATTATATAACCGTTTGATACTGCGTAATGTGTCCCAGGAGCATAATAGAAGGCCTGAGTATTGTGCTTACGCCACGTTTCTGAGTCGTATAGCAATGAAGGCCCTTTGTTAGGCTCTTAGGGCGATATTATAGAAGGATTGGACCTGTAGCAGTGACAGACTTTGACTTTGCAGACGATATTGCCCTGCTGTCTGAAGAACTACACCAGGCACAAGATCTGCTTCAGAGGGTCGAGACATCAGTGGCTAAAGTTGGCTTGTCTATGAATGCAAAGAAGACAAAGTTCATGGCATATAACCAAACAAGTGCTGTGGAAATCAGAACGAATGATGGAACCAAACTAGATGAAGTAAACGATTTCAAATGCCTAGGTGCCTGGATGTCAAGCACTGAAAAGGATATCAAGCAACGCAAGGCAGCAGCTTGGAGAGCCTGTGGGAAGCTGAACAAGATCTGGAAATCCACCCTACCAAGAAAATTCAAACTTCGCCTGTTCGCAGCAACTGTTGAATCTGTGTTACTATATGGCTGTGAGGCATGGACCACCACCCCTAAGCTAGCAAAGCAACTTGACGGCTGTTATACTCGTATGCTGAGGGCTGTTCTCAACATTCACTGGAAGCAGCATACAACTAACACAGAGCTGTATGGAGATCTCCCCAAAATCACCCAAAAGATCAGGGAGAGAAGGACAAGATTCTCAGGCCACTGCTTTAGGAGTCAAGAATGTGTGTCAAAGCTGGTTCACTGGATACCAAAGCATGGGAGAAGGAAACCTGGAAGACCTGCCCTAACTTACATCGATGTGCTTAAACAGGACACTGGTTTGGATGTAGGAGACCTAAAGACAGCAATGCAGGACAGGAAAGTGTGGAGAGCCATTGTAGATCGAGAACACAACTCGAATTAAGCAAGTAAGCATATATCGCGATCAATATTGCGTGCACGTGTTACAGGAGCATGTTTGAAGGGCAGAATCTTTTGCGTCCGATCTATCAATGTGTGACAATGAGCGGTAATGCGCCCGTACGAAAGTCCCTACGCAAAAAGAAAAGAAGAAGACCTCGAAGTCACATGGAATAAAAATCTGGTTTCTTCTCACTGGCATAATATGTTGGTGTTTGGCGTCATTTCTACACTACTATAAGGTTATTTGCCTACGTTCATGAATGCGGATAGTGTTAGTCAAGTTATAATTCAAGGAAATCGCCTCAATTGGCGTTATTTAGTTCATTTGTATACAAATAGTTTCGTAAAAGTTGAGTTGAGATATGTTCAAACTACTAAGGGATTGCACAAACACTATTTTGCAGTACCGAGAGCCACCTATCCAAACAATACTGAGGAATGCTGCCTTTATCGACTTGTGGTCTACTGAGTTGGATTATTTCATTGATGTTAAATTTCATTTCTTTGTTTATTTAACAAGTTGAATGTTTGCATCCACGAAGAGCAACAGCAAGAGCATTCACAGATATGCGGAGGGCACCCTTTGTTTAAAAATTTGGTAGCAAAAATATGTTGAAAATGGCATGTTTACCTCTTTGAAATCCAGAGGAGTCGTAAGCATCGGGCTGGGATGTGTTCACTGATGTCTAAATACCACTCACAAGCAACTGGATATCATGAAAGTATAGCAAATGTAAGCTAAAATGGTTAACATTTCGACGACTCGACCAGTTGTTAGCAATTTGAGGCATACTTTTGGTTATAACTTTGTGGTTATTCAGCCTGCAGACATGGTTGAACCAGGGAGGTGTTGGCTGAACCATCATTTTGGTTATAGAAAAGTAATAAATATCTCTTTGAAAATGGAATACATGGAGTATTCCATTTTCAAAGAGATACTTGTTTTCAATCAACATGTTATGATAATATAAACAAATAACAATACAATATGTAAGGCGAAGCTAGGAGCCCCAGTGGAAACCCTGATAGACGGGCTTATATATTGGGGGCCCTTAACACACACAAAAATTATGATAGCAAATACAGTATTTAAATGACGGGACAACAGAAAAACTCGAAACAAGATCATACAAAACAAAAATAATACACATGTCAAAGACACAGAAACAACAAAAAGAGAACAAGACAAAACACATGTCATGTACATGACAAGAGACAAAAGTTGCCAAGTTTAAAGTAAGTAATTAAATATGTTCTTCAAGAGGAAGGAGAGAGGAAGAAATAAAAATAGAGGAAGATGAGAAGAAAAAAGAGGAGCGAACAAAGTTTAGTTTTACTTAGAGAAAGATTGGTGTGTATGGTGTGTCATAGGTAGAAATGTAGCATTTTGAGCTGCCTTTTAAGGGGGAATTGGGGGTTGAGATGCTATGTATTTGTTACATACTGTGGCATTGTGAGCAAATCAACACCAGCTCAAGTGCATTGATTTTTCATATTTTACATTTACCTACTTCATACACAACACTATACAAATCAAAATTCACAATTTAAGCATCGTTATAACAAATAAAAACATGTCAACAAGTCTGCATGTCAACAAGTCTAACACCTGCAGCGAGCAGCTAATCAAAACAAGGCGTGTTGCACGCATTGAACGGAATACACGCAGATTGCTTTTGAATGCACTCCGCAGATTTTGAAATTCCTGCTTTCTGATTGGTTTACCACCACAAAGAGTAAATCGGATAAATATCAAATTCTTTTTGTACACAAAATGATGTGGACCCAATTCTCCTCATGTTTTAAAAATAGGGAACATTTTGGACGACCCCTTATGATAAAACATGTCAATCTTGTTGCCTCCATTACAATTGTAGCTATAAACAAAAATCACCTGTAAAATAATCTTTACCAAAATAAGCCATTGGAAAACACAGGGTGTCAAAAATGATATATACCCGTTTTAAGAAATAATAAATATATAAAAACAGCATTGCCCTCTATTTAAAGTGTAATAACTGTAACTTACTTATGTCAATTTTATCAACATATCTTTATCATCCATTACATGTATTTAAAATTGGTGAAAACCTGTATTTCACTTGTATTGTATTTCAATTGAGGATGACATTATGCGAGGCAGCGAACCCCCAAATTATGTCTCCTTACAACCATGACCAAAGGAAAAATATATTGAAAACTTGCAAACAGTGATCAACCGATGAACGGTTGAGAATGTATGTTTTGCCATTTTTTCATAACAAACAATAAAATAATTTTCTGAGAAGTTCCCAGTTGACGCTGTCTGATATCGATCTTGTTTGGCCATAATGAACACACAGCATTTTGACGCAACTGCTGAGATTGTTTCATGTGTGATAACCTCCCGAAAGGCAAGACATTTTGCAAAAACATATCGTCTGTCGTTCTTTTGTTCCAATATGTCTAACAATAAACCCCCTTCTTTTCTTGGTTCAGACAGATTTTGTTTTATTACAACATCTTATGCAGAACTTTTTGCATATTAGTTCAATGATCATGATGATGTACTTCAGGATACAAACAATAACTGATGAATATCAACTCTTTCAATGTGGTTTAAATCATCTCTGTATTAAGTCAAAACTTATATCGCTTCACTGTGGAGATATCTACTCTTGTGGCTCTCCACCACCTAGACTCCTTTAGTCTAGCAGTCAAACCAGTGGGCAGTTGTAACAATACTTTCATAAAATACACACATCAAATTACTCTATGAGACCTACTAAAATCAAACATTTTCTTGTCTGAATCTTAACTTCCTTAGGTTATATTTTGCCTGAATACAGAGATAATAATAATAATAATAATAATAATAATAATAATAATAATAATAATAATAATAAAATACATTTATTAAGCGCTTAAAACAGAAGTCACTAAGCGCTTAACATAGCATAAAAAACCAAAAACAATATACATCAACAAGTATAAGCACACATAAACAGGCCAGGCAAATGACCAAATCTGGAAATGTGCTATATCTGGAAATCGATTGCCTGACCTGGAAACCAAATGCTGTGCACTTTGTGATCAGATTCGAAAACTACAAACTTGATTAAAACATAGATTTCAGCAATTATTTATACTTTTTAAATTCAAAAGTTAATTAGACATACCTACCAAATAGTAAAAAAGCAAAAATAAATACCCGATGACCATTAATCCACTAATTAATGCTTAATTAAATTAGTTAATTAATCAATTAATTCCTTTATTTTTAAAATGCCACGATCAAAATTAAAACACCACGGTGATAATTTAGGTAATTATCTTTTACGCATGATTTACCAAAAAATAGTTGATCCAAACTTAAAATAAGGTCGTCCCAGTGCAGAAAACTGTCAATTTCGTGAACAATTTAATTTCGCAAAAATAGCTAGTGCTCAAATTCGCGAAAATATTAACCTACAAAAATGGCAGTGTATTAATAATGTTATATTTGTTTGGTTTCGATTCGCAAAAATTAAGTATCCACAAAATTAAAGCAATTTGGTGATTCACAAAAATAACTACCTGCAAAATAAGTTGATCACTACATTTCCAGATTTGGAAATCAATCCCGATTTCCAGATTTGGTAATTTGCCTGGACTGATAAAATTGTGCAAATAATAACAAATATATCAGATTAACCAGTATAGTAAGTCCGAAAAGGTGCGTTTTAAGATGCGATTTGAAGACTGAAACAGTTTCGGCATGACGAACTTCACTCGGGCGACGATTCCACTCGGTTGCCGCTGCCACAATGAAAGATCTAGCACCGTAGAACGTTGTTGACGGACGAAAAACTTCAAGCAAGTTTTTATTAGAAGAGTTTAAGGACCGCGGCGTTGGAACATACTGGCTGACAAGATCACTGATAAACACGGGTGCCATGTCATTTAAAGCCTTGTACGTGAGGAGCAAGATTTTATATAGTGCTCTGCACTCAATTGAAAGAAACGGAGTTATATTTTCACGCCTTGGCACAAATAAAATAAGACGGGCGGCGGTATTTTGCACTCGTTGAATCTTCGCCAACTCACATTTCGGTAAACCAAACAACATAGCATTGTTCGAATCGAGTCTAGACGTCACAAAGGCATGAATTAATCTTGTAGTGGTTTTTATGTCTAAATACTGTCGAATTTGTCCGATTCTTCCAATTGCAAATAAGGCAGATTTGCAAACACTGTTCACATGTTTGCTCATGCCCAATGATGAATCCATGATCACACCGAGGTTTCGGGCATGCGGAGATGTAGAAATAAACGAGTCACCGATAGCCAAGGTAGGTTTTAGAGTAGACTTTTTGAACTGTGACGAGAAATGCACGAGTTCTGTCTTCTTGTCATTTAGAACCAAATTGTTCGATGAACACCACGATCTGATATCAGAGATGCAAGCTTACATCTTCTTTTGCGCTACATCACATTCTTCAGGCTCAAATGTAAGATATAGTTGTGTGTAATCGGCATAACTAACACTGTTGATGCCATATGTGAGTTTATGATGTTCTGAATAGGGGCACTATAAAGTATGAACAAAAGAGGCCCTCCAACGGATCCCTGAGAAACACCGCAGAGTAAAGGGACGCTGTCAGATTGAACATTTTTGATACAGACGGATTGCGTTCGATCAGTCATGTAAGACTTAATCCACTCACTAGCTGTTCCAGTGATACCACAACGAGAGGCAAGACGATTTAGTAAAGTTGTTTGATCGATGGTATCGAATGCTGCTGAGAAATCCAGCAGCACTAATAACACTTCTAGAGGCAAGACGATTTAGTAAAGTTGTTTGCTCGACTAGTTTAATTTGAAATACCCAAACCTATAATGTTGTTAGAGATAACTAATTGTACGCTAACTACATTGTCTGTATGTTACATGCCAGTATGGGCGTACTCCTCTATGTAAAACGTCTAGTATAGGTCATACTGAAGTGTGCAAAGTACTGATTACTGATGGAAATGCAGATGTTAACAAAGCAGACGAAGTAAGTAAATCATAACAAAACCACCTAAAATATGACTAGTTTAATTTGAAATACCCAAACCTATAATGTTGTTAGAGATAACTAATTGTACGCTAACTACATTGTCTGTATGTTACATTCCAGTATGGGCGTACTCCTCTATTGCAAGCGTCTAGTATAGGTCATACTGAAGTGTGCAAAGTACTGATTACTGATGGAAATGCAGATGTTAACAAAGCAGACGAAGTAAGTAAATCATAACAAAACCACCTAGAATATGACTATTTTAAATTTGAAATACCCAAACCTATAATGTTGTTAGAGATAACTAATTGTACGCTAACTACATTGTCTGTATGTTACATTCCAGTATGGGCGTACTCCTCTATGGAAAGCGTCTAGTATAGGTCATACTGAAGTGTGCCAAGTACTGATTACTGATGGCAATGCTGATGTTAACCAAGCAGACACAGTAAGTAAATCATAACAAAACCACCTAGAATATGACTATTTTAATTTGAAATACCCAAACCTATAATGTTGTTAGAGATAACTAATTGTACGCTAACTACATTGTCTGTATGTTACATTCCAGTATGGGCGTACTCCTCTATGGCAAGCGTCTAGTAACGGTCATACTGAAGTGTGCAAAGTACTGATTACTGATGGCAATGCAGATGTCAACAAAGCAGACGAAGTAAGTAAATCATAACAAAACCACCTCAAATATGACTATTTTAATTTGAAATACCCAAATATATTTTGATTTTAGAGATAAATAATTGTACAACAACTACATTGTCTGTCTGTTACATTCCAGGATGGGTATACTCCTCTATGGCAAGCGTCTAGTATAGGTCGTACTGAAGTGTGCAAAGTACTGGTTACTGATGGCAATGCAGATGTTAACAAAGCAGACGAAGTAAGTAAATCATAACAAAACCACCTAAAATATGACTAGTTTAATTTGAAATACCCAAACCTATAATGTTGTTAGAGATAACTAATTGTACGCTAACTACATTGTCTGTATGTTACATGCCAGTATGGGCGTACTCCTCTATGTAAAACGTCTAGTATAGGTCATACTGAAGTGTGCAAAGTACTGATTACTGATGGAAATGCAGATGTTAACAAAGCAGACGAAGTAAGTAAATCATAACAAAACCACCTAAAATATGACTAGTTTAATTTGAAATACCCAAACCTATAATGTTGTTAGAGATAACTAATTGTACGCTAACTACATTGTCTGTATGTTACATTCCAGTATGGGCGTACTCCTCTATTGCAAGCGTCTAGTATAGGTCATACTGAAGTGTGCAAAGTACTGATTACTGATGGAAATGCAGATGTTAACAAAGCAGACGAAGTAAGTAAATCATAACAAAACCACCTAGAATATGACTATTTTAAATTTGAAATACCCAAACCTATAATGTTGTTAGAGATAACTAATTGTACGCTAACTACATTGTCTGTATGTTACATTCCAGTATGGGCGTACTCCTCTATGGAAAGCGTCTAGTATAGGTCATACTGAAGTTTGCCAAGTACTGATTACTGATGGCAATGCTGATGTTAACCAAGCAGACACAGTAAGTAAATCATAACAAAACCACCTAGAATATGACTATTTTAATTTGAAATACCCAAACCTATAATGTTGTTAGAGATAACTAATTGTACGCTAACTACATTGTCTGTATGTTACATTCCAGTATGTGCGTACTCCTCTATGGCAAGCGTCTAGTAACGGTCATACTGAAGTGTGCAAAGTACTGATTACTGATGGCAATGCAGATGTTAACAAAGCAGACAAAGTAAGTAAATCATAACAAAACCACCTAGAATATGACTATTTTAATTTGAAATACCCACACCTATAATGTTTTTAGAGATAACTAATTGTACGCTAACTACATTGTCCGTATGTTACATTCTAGCCTGGGAATACTCCTCTGTGGGCAGCGTCTAGTATAGGTCATACTGAAGTGTGCAAAGTACTGATTACTGATGGCAATGCAGATGTTAACCAAGCAGACACAGTAAGTAAATCATAACAAAACCACCTAGAATATGACTATTTTAATTTGAAATACCCAAACCTATAATGTTGTTAGAGATAACTAATTGTACGCTAACTACATTGTCTGTATGTTACATTCCAGTATGGGCGTACTCCTCTATGGAAAGCGTCTAGTAACGGTCATACTGAAGTGTGCAAAGTACTGATTACTGATGGCAATGCAGATGTCAACACAGCAGACGAAGTAAGTAAATCATAACAAAACCACCTCAAATATGACTATTTTAATTTGAAATACCCAAATATATTTTGATTTTAGAGATAAATAATTGTACAACAACTACATTGTCTGTCTGTTACATTCCAGGATGGGTATACTCCTCTATGGCAAGCGTCTAGTATAGGTCGTACTGAAGTGTGCAAAATACTGATTACTGATGGCAATGCAGATGTCAACATAGCAGACAAAGTAAGTAAATTATAACAAAATATGACTATTTTAATTTGAAATACCCAAACCTATTTTGTTTTTTAGAGATAACTAATCGTACAAAAAAATAGGGAAACCTAAACTGCTCACAAAAAGTATCGAAACACTTAAAAATGATCCAATATATAACGACTCGAAAAGGTATGCATTAATCGAAGCAAATAACCAAGTGCATCATTTTGTTCTGCGTATTTTGACACCTCGATCGATGAGACACGATGTTGCGCAGCGGAGTTATTGTCATTTCAATGGTCGGGGTCCAGTTTCAAAAGTGACAATCAACCTATAGAAAGAGGTTTGCATTACCAGTAGACCAGCCAAAGGCAATAAATGTGCTTTAAAATAATGTATCACGGTATTTTTTGTTACAGCTTGACACCCACGCTAATTCAAGTCCTAAAATAGTTACCTTTCAAATGAAGGGGGGGGGGGTGACAAAAATAGAAATCGATTTTTGGGCCGTTTTCAGCATAAAAAGACAATTTTTGGGCAAAAACTATGTTTGCGTTTTCTGTGTAAATTTTATCTTTGAACAATATACTATCCACCAATAATCAGTTCGACGTCATTTGATGTATATTTATGGAATAATTCGTGCCTAAAGCTGCTCAAATATAAAAAAAATAAAGGCACATGGGAGTACAAAAGGGCACTTTTCTCAGTTTTATAGTTTTATTTGCCACTTATATTCGCTAGTTAATTAATCTATCACATGATGCTTGATTAAATCAACAAACTAGTATGACATGACATTGCATGGTCTGTGACATTTATAGATATTTTTATGATGACAAATAGGGTAAAATTTAACATTAAAGGGGCATTCAAGGGTTATTTAACATGAGTGTATAGAATAACTAATGGGAAATTAGGCGTATCTAAGGCGGGGTCTTCCATGCACCCCAGGACTCCCTAAACCAACTTTTTTGAACTACTTCTATGGTCCTCAAACATATTCAGGGTGTTAACAACATTCATTTCGGTGTTTTAAAGGGCTATTCAAGATGGCATCCAAAATGGCCGCCAAAAATGATCAAATCTCATAAACTGATCAGCCAACATATGATGATGGTATATAGGATGTATATGATATATATTAGACTACTAGAAACTCATATCCAGCACGTTTGCTTTTTCAACATAATTATTTCAAATCAAAGATGTCGGCCACAATGGCCGCCTTAATGTGAAATATTCTATAACAGCGTGTATTGCATTACATACACCAACTAATAGTAATAATGTTCTAGTGATATACTTATGCTTTTAGATATACAACCCACATCTTTAACAGTTTTAATTGCTTATCACTCTCCTAAATAAACCTCATCAAGTTATATGTTTAGCTAATTACCAGTATCTAACTGTCTTAACAGATAGATTATTGATTTTATGGGGATAATTAGGGAAGTTGAAAACCTTAGTAGTAGAAATATCAAAAAGGATCACCAAACAATTACGATCGACACCAATTATACATAAGTAGCTGTATCAATGTATCCATGACCTTATTACTCGATTATATTATCATAATGTCCTTTACTTACTTAATTGCCTGGGTCATTACCGTATCACTTGCGGTCATTAAACGATCACGTATGGGTGATGAAATGATCACACAGGGTCATTACACGATCACTTTGAGTCATTAAATGGTCACTTGGGGATCATTGCACTTGGAGTTATTGAATGATCCCTAGGGTTATCAAGTGACCGGTCGTGTCATGATTGATTGTGGTCACCACGCTATCACTTAGGGTCATTAATTGATCACTTGGGTTAATAAAACGGTCCTTCAAGATTGCTTAGGGTCATTAAACAATCACTTTGTGTCAATGGTCATTTTGGATTATTACATTGTCACTTGGATCTAGTCAACAAATAGTCACCTGGGGTCACCATATAATCCCCTCCGATTACTAGATGACGGCTTAGGTCATTAAATGATGAGCTGGGGGGGGGGGGAGGGGCATTAAAATATCACTTGAGGTCATGTTATGATCACTCAGGGTCATTAAATGATCAATTTGAGTCATTAAACGGTTAGTTCGGGTCATCTGAGAATCACCTGGGGTTATTACATGACCGATCGGGTCATTATGCTATCACTTGGGGTCCTTATTTGACCACCTGGGGTCCTTAAATGATCACCTGGGGTCCCTAAATGATCACCTGGGGTAATAAAAATGATCAATCAGGGTCAATAAATGATCACACAGGGTCATTAAAATGATCAATCAGGTTCGATAAATGATTGCTCGGGGTCATTAAACAATCACTTTGAGTCATTAAATGGTTATTTCGGGTCATTGAAAGATCCCTTGGGATTATTTAAGCGACCGATCCGGCCATTAAATGATTGATTCTGGTCATTACGCTATCACTTGTGGTCATTAAATGCCCATCTAAGGACTCAAAGTGATTGTTTAATGACCCCGATAAATCATCTATTGACCCTGTGTTATCATCTATTGACCAAGATTGATCATTTTATTACCTCAGGTGATCATGTAATGGCCCCAAGTGATAGCTTAATGATCCCGAGCAATCATTTAATGACCCGATCGGTCACTTAGTAGCCACCAGGGATTATTCGATGACCCAAAATGACAATTTAATTAATCAAAGTGATTGTTTAATGACCCTGAGTGATCATAACATGACCTCAAGTGATATTTTAATGACCCCTAGCTCATCATTTAATGACCCAAGCCATCATCTAGTAATCGAGGGGATTAATAAGTGACCCTAAGTGACTATTTATTGACTAGATCCAAGTGACAATGTAATAATCCAAAATGACCATTGACACAAAGTGACTGTTTAATGACCCTAAGCAATCTTGAAGGACCGTTTCATTTCCCCCAAGTGATCATTTAATGACCTTTACTGATAGCGTGGTGACCCCAATCATTCATGACACGAATAGTCACTTGATAACCCTAGAGATCATTCAAATTACCCCAAGTGTAATGATCCTCAAGTGACTATTTAATGCCTCAAAATGAGCGTGAAATGACCATGTGCGATCATTTTATCACCCCAGGTGATCGTTTAATGACCGCAAGTGATACGGTAATGACCCAAGCAATTGAGTAAGTAACATATATATGATAATATAATCGATTAATAAGGTCATTGATACATTCATACAGCTACTTATGCGGTAAGGTCTTTAGTCCTCTCTCGGCTGGATTATGGCAACTCTCTTTTAGGTGGCATTTCTAAATTTAATGTTCAGCGCCTGCAAAAACTTCAAAATCGTGCTGCGCATCTAGTCTTTTGTAAAAATAGACGCACAAGTGCTGAACCACTCTTGCGGAAGCTTCATTGGTTGCCTATCCAGCAGAGAATTGACTTCAAGATCTTGCTGCATGTGTACAATGGTGTACATAATCTGGGGCCTACCTATTTATCTCAGATTTTGATGCCGTATGTCTGTCCAAGAGCTGGTTTGAGATCTTCCAACGACACTTTCCGCCTGGTTGTACCTTTCAACAAACATACTAAGACTGAAACCGCTTTCTCATATATCGGTCCAAGGCTGTGGAATGATCTCCCACTCTCCATACGCACCGCATGCAGTGTCAAATCTTTTAAAACAATGCTTAAAACTCATCTATTTCCGCAGGCGTAAGTTGTTGGTCAATTTCGGATGCAAATGTACCCTTTTATTAAAAAAATGTGTGTGTTTTTAATCCATGCTTTTTAATGTTTAAATTGTATCTGTATATTATTACATTGTATATTTAATTATCTTTTAACCTATCGTTAATGTACTTTGATTGGTATTTTTTATTATGCTTATCTTTTATATTATATAATTCCTGTACAGCGCATTGATCGTGTTTTTGGAAATGAGCTTAATAAATAACGTTTTCATTCATTCATTCATATGTATAATTGGTGTCGATTGTAACTGGTTGATAATCCTTTTGGATATTTCCCCTAATTATCCCCATGAAATCAGTAATTTATCTGGTTAGAAAGTTAGAAACTGGTAGTTAGCTAAACATTTTACTAGATGAGGTCCAGGAGTGATAAGCAATTAAAACTGTTAGAGAGGTGGGTTGTATATCTAAAAGCATTAGTATATCAGTAGAACATATTAGTTGGTGTATGTAATGCAATACACGCTGTTATAGGATATTTTACATTAAGGCGGCCATTTTGGCGGCCATTTTTTATTTGAAATAAATATGTTGAAAAAGCAAACGTGCTGGATATGAGTTTCTAGTAGTCTAATATACATCATATATGTACATCCTATATACCATCATCATATATGTTGGCTGATATAAATATAATGTCCTTTTGTGAGATTTGATCATTTTGGCGGCCATTTTGGATGCCATCTTGAATAACCCTTTAGAACACTAAAATTAATGTTGGTAACACCCTGAATATGTTTTAGGACCATGAAAGTAAGTTTAAAAAATTGGTTTAGGGAGTCCTGTGGTTCATGGAAAACTCCGCCTAGATACGCCTCTAATTTACTATTAGTTATTATATACACTCATGTTAAATTACCCTTGAATGCCCCTTTAATGTTAAATGTTACCCTATTTGTCATCATAAAAATATCTATAAATGTCATGGACCATGTCACGTCATGTCATACTAGTTTGTTAATTTAATCAAGCGTCATGTGATAGATTAATTAACTAGCGAATATAAGTGGCAAATAAAGTATAAAACTGAGAAAAGTGCCCTTTTGTACTCCCATTTGCCTTTATTTTCCTTATATTTGAGCAGCTTAAGGTACGAATTATTCCATAAATATACATCAAATGACGTCGAACTGATTATTGGTGGATAGTACACTGTTCAAAGATAACATTTACACAGAAAACGCAAAAACATAGTTTTTGCCCAAAAATTGTCTTTTTATGCTGAAAACGGCCCAAAAATCGATTTCTATTTTTGTCACCCCCCCCCCCCCCCCCCTTCATTCGAAAGGTAACTATTTAAGGACTTGAATTAGCGTGGGTGTCAAGCTGTAACAAAAAATGCCGTGATAAATTATTTTAAAGCACATTTATTGCCTTTGGCTGGTCTACTGTACTGTTCACATTACTATTACAGAATTTTACAGACAAAATTATGCACTTGATTATTTGCTTCGATTAATGCATACCTTTTCGAGCAGTTATATATTGGATCATTTCTAAGTGTTTCGATACTTTTTGTGAGCAGTTTATTTCGTTTTTAGCCAGGTTCGCATGATTATCAATATTATGCACAAAATAAAATATACATTAATCCGTGAATTTCCCACTATATTCATTTAAATGGGAAAATATGTCATGTTATCATAAAGGATGTTTTTATGCTATAAGAGTCTGGAAACACTGCTTGTTGCTGATAAACAACATCATGGCGGGAGATGATAATGTCTGTCTTTACTATCAGTATCCATGGTAAACAACAACAAAAACCTAACTAACTTACAATTTCCCTATAATTATTAAAAAAATAATTTAATTATACGATAGTAACTTGTTTAAGGCTTGAATTATTTTTTGCAAGATTTGTTTTTAATTGGTAATATAACAAAACTGGTAATATACAAAGAAACTCTGTACAAATCCTTTGTAGTCCAGGTCCTGCCATGGAGACTTGTAGAGCCATTGCCATTGCTGTTGTAGATATGTAATGTTGTTTTAAGTAACATTTTGTTTTAATATCTTGCTAGAAGCAAGAAATTAATCTATTCGCAATTTGTTGAACCCCGTGGAACTGTATAAGCTCTTGTACAATTTTAACGTGGATTTTCGCGCCACAAGAGCAATAAAATTCTTCACCATCTGCGGACTTCGCTACTGATAGTGAACTAGGCCACCGGAAAAAACCCTAAAGTACACACATTTCCGATTCTCATCCTACGCAATCACCATCGGCAAACACGGCTTTTTACGACCCTCTTTTACTATACATTTAGCTGTAAATGTTATGATATTTTAATCATAATTATTGTGTAATTTTGACTTACTATACTATTGCTGTAAATACTGTGATATCGTGACTCTGACTTTTTAACTGCCTCTGATCGTCGATATTTGGCTTAAGACAACGCCCATTATTGCAGTGGCCGCCATCTTGCTTTGAATCGTTTTTAAACCATTTCTTGACGTCTTGATGTACTAAATTCTTGCCAAGCCCAGACTTTTAACCTGTTATCGTCATTATGTGCATACACTTCTTGTTATCACTACGAGGGTCAGTAATTAAATAATGAAAGTGAGCATGGTATGGAATGCATGAGCGATTATATTGAGTGTTAGTGTGATAAATACAAAGTATGAACCTTTGTCTTTCAAACAATACACTTTTGGATTTCTAAGTATGAACTATGACGTCATAGCATTAGTTTAAAGTTAGTACACTTGGAACACTGACAAATCAATTATTTGGCGGGGAATTTGAATTGTTTAAATGAAACACGTGGTAAGAAGATTGCATAACATGATATCAGAAGCAGGTAAATCCCGATTTTTTTTTGTTCGCATGATTATGATGCAAAAGGCAATAACTTTAATCCCTGTGTAATTTGAAATGTGTAGTATAAGAGGAAAAAGTAAGGAGAAGTAATTGAATAAAAGGTATACAATTATCAGTATTTCAAATAGCCCATTTTAATTGAAAATGCCCAGTCAGTGAATCACTATTCCATAGGATAGTTAACTAATTATCTGAACTTATTCACATGAAACTTACAGAAAATATGCGCATGCGCAGACGGCATATAACTTTGAACTGGGCCAAAAATGGCTAAAATCACGAAATTTACCAGATAAAAGCATACTGTGCCTCCAAATTCAAATCAGAAATTTGGACAAATGCGTTTATCAATGTGTATAATTATTGTGCTAGTCAAAATGAAGATATACATGAATATATCAATCAAATATGGCTGCCACAACCTCTCTTGTTACTGCTATCTTTGGAGCTACTAGATATGTAGTGTTAAAGTAATCGTAATCGAAATTTTATGATCTGCTCCTTTTGAAATGCCCACTGTTATTGCTTTACATCCCACAACAATTTACTCAATTATAATCCCTCCATTGTTCTTTATCCTTTGGGTTTTTTCTAAGGTTTATTGTTGCGGATTTTGCTTAATAAAAGCGTATTTGAGATGGTCCCTACTTGTTTGTATTAAGGAATTCGGATCTAAAATAATGTGTGAAAGAGAGATTATTGTGTGTTCTAACTTAACTATGCATCAATTTTCATCTGTTTCTATGCTTGCATTGTTGAGATACAAGCAAATGTTTCAAACAACCCATATTTCAACCTATTACATATCCAGCTAAATATTTACCAATTTCAGGCAGTGTCCCAAGTGCACTTAGTTTACGCTGATGCTATGACGTCATAGTTGATACGTAGAAATCCAAAAATGTATTGTTTGAAAGACAAAGGTTCATACTTTGTATTGATTACATTATCCCTCAATAGAATCATCCATGCATTCCATACCATGATCACTTTCATTACTTACTGACTGACCCTCGTATAATTACACTCAGCTAATACATCTCTGGACTTATAACTAGACCGCACAAAGACGGCATCATGCTTTTTCCATACAAACAAAAACAACAATCAAATGCCATTGATCATCACACGTGTTAACCAAATCAACAGTTACAGTAGAATCAACAATTGTTCCCTTATCTGGGTTTGACATTATCTTCCACCGCGAGACAACGCTTGACTACAATGTATCTGAACATTAAAATGTATACTTTTATGTCGCTGGGTTATTTTCCTTGTGATCAATTTGGCTCATTTATCTAGTAGTCTATTCATTAAATTTGACAATGCAAAATTGTTGTATAATATCCGTAAAATAATATAGATTTATTTGTGACAAGTCTCCTCTCTCCTCTATCTCTCTATCTTTCTATACATGTATGTTACAAATCTTATACTTAATATCCCTATTACTGGCCGGCAATATTGACACAAATTTAGATATTGTGATTGTCGCTCGGTTAAATATAGATATCTTCAGATGTAGTATAAGTATTAAAATAATTGGACATCTGGTACGTACCTCAAATACGACTATAAATAATAGGGTATTTATTATGTTTTACCAGATAATCGGCATCAACCGCATGTCCATGTATTTTATTCTATAATATTTAATCTCAGTTCTTAACATTAATTCCGTGGTCTAGAGTTCTGTTCTGGTTGTTGCTAGATAAGTATGTAAGGATACATCCCAGTAAAAAGTAACGCAACAGGATAGGTGTAGTGTCGGAAAAGCTTGGTACGGAACCAAAACAGGTGGCGATGGTCCGCTCAAAATATAAAGCACGTTTAAAACAAATCTCTAAAGGGCGAGGTCTCAGCACACTGAAGACATCAGAATCGTTACTCCGTTTCTCCCCCAAAAAATTATGGTTGACGTCAGTACCCCCAAGTACAATGTCAAGACTTTTGAATACATTATGTCCTTGCTAGCACAACAAAATCACATTTATTTTCTGTGCAACAGCATCCCGGCTTATACATGTACAAGTTATTCTTCTTGCGCCATGTATATCAAGTCAAACCATGATGTATGCAGAAACATAAAACCCTGATTAATTGGAGTTCATGCTATATAGACATGTTGAGCATGTCTCCTCACTCCGTGACGGTAAATTGAGGAATGATTAAATTAACCCAGCTCTACTTCCAAGAGAGAAATTATACAATTAAACAGGTGATACAATTCTACACCTGGTTTTGAAATGATATAATTATATATACCATTGATACATCCACTAAATATTTCATATGACACCCACCTATGTCTTCTTTAGTCAATAGTCAAACTTGATCCATCCCGAATTTACATATCAATATACCCTCTATAGTTGGTCATTACCATCCTATTGTGTCCACATTTATCCATCTCTGACTCTGAGATAACGCCTGGATGAATATCATGGTTTACATAAAATGTATAAAGGGTGTGGTCATTATTTTATGAGAGTGTATTAAGGGAAAGGTCAAGATTATAACACATAGGGTTTGATATTATCATAAATCATTATTTAATATCAGAATAATTCATAAAATGGGTTCTAATGTGACATTGTACTACCTCAGGGGGGGGGGGGGGGTGGGGGGTACACAAGCAAATATAAATGTGTAAAGTTAAAATCATATCGCGAAACCCAAAACGCGTGTGTAACGCGAATGAAGTCGAGCTTCTAACACATGAACATAGTAGGAAACATCTATTACTGGCATTATGCTATATCTAAAGTGTTACTTTTGTTACAATATCTATATTGTTACATTGTATTGTTGTTGTTTAATAGCAGCAATTGTTATTGCTTTTCCCAGAGCATTATTGTTATTTGTTATATGTCTGTTTTATCGCGTTATTCTCTCTCTTGCCTGTTTCCCCACACCCAGTTGGTATATCTTATTTTTACTCTTTGCATACAACAATAAGTTAACAATACATTACCAAAAAACAATAAGTTACCAAAAACAAAACAAAAAACAACACTACTATAATATAGACACATCATTGGCATTTGGAATTTATAAATATATAAAATAAATTTCGTGAAAAAGTGTATTTATAATATTAAACTAAACACGTAATAATGGTTCCCACTTTTTATTGCAATGTTATTTGCAATATTATTTTCTATTTTTTCAGTGTGTATTATGTAACCTTTGAACTCAAGAAACATTGGCTTAAGTTGCACTCTGCATTTATAAATATACCTTTTAGCCATAAATGATACCATTAATTGTGTGTGCTCATGGTAACCAAAAATCATCTCCCAGTATGTTTACATTTGGCATCAACATCCAAATCAGAAGAAACATTTGTGAGAAGAATTCTATGAATAAATCTAAACTGCAAGTAATGTGTTTTGGTATCCAGAGTACATTTACAGGGAGTATCATAAACAAGTTTCCAATTCATATCAAGAATGTTTAAATTCTTATCACTTCTCCACTTGTGGGTTTGCATGCAGCACGTCTTTGGGTAGTTGATAGTTTAACGTGGCTTTAAGTGCATTCCTTATCTGGGACAACAGCTGTAGTTACGGGATGGTTTGAGAACAATCAGCTGTTTTCTGTTTTTGTATTCATAACCAAACCAAAATATTTCATATCATTAAAATCAATTTTACAATAATTCTTAAACTCATTATAATGTCACGAACCACTGACCTCTCCTTAGATCAGAGAGAGATCAAATATATCCCTCTACAACTCAAAGTGTTATAAAATACAGTGTTCTTATCGACTGTAATATTGGAATTGTACCATAAATAAAACCATATATATATATCACCATATTTCATCTTCAAATTAAACCAAGCATTCAATACATCACGAAGGAAAGTATTGCCAAGATTGCCACACATGTCTGGTTAGCAGGAACAACCAAAAGTAGACGCAGACAATCATATTGTCCGGCGGGCAACACAAAATCTTACTAGAAGTTTACATATGAATTTAGATATTTCACAGAACTGTGAATGAAACAAAATCAACAGCTTAATACTAAATAATTCAAGTTTCATACGGAAAATATCCATATAATGATCGATAAGTATCGTACTGCCATTATCTCATGTGGATGATGTTGGCCTTTCTGTGTACATGTATCCTATTTATACCGTACGTTTACATATTCAAGTTTTAAATTACTGTCATTATTGTTATTACAACTGTGACGTCTCGCGACGCATAATCGCATTGGGCATACATTACTAAGTTAAACCAAATAAACACATAACATACGCTAAGATATACCAACAGGGTGTGGGGAACCATATAATAACAAGGGAGAATAACGCGATAAAGCAGATAAATAGCAAACAAAAACCAATAACACACGGAAATGCACTGGGACAAGCAATGACAATTGCTATCCAATAAAACAACAAAGATATATGGTAACAAGAAAGACTGACGTTTCAAGTGGATATACCACCCTTCATCAGGGACAAAATATAAAGTGTTAAGAACTATAAATAAGATAATGAACTAGACAAATCCACCACACTGTAATTATAGCACAATGCCAATAATATATGTTGACTACACTAACCAAACTGCAAGTTCACTATAGAATACAGATTCATGTTGCTAGACAAACTAATAAAACATGTACAATAAATCAATATTCTACTATATTTTGTCTATATCTCACATAATATATCAATAATCATTTTATGTCATCAGGGAAATGCGCCCGATTGAAACTCGATAAACGCTTGCTCCATATCCGACGATAAATTTCCAAACTAGGAAAGTGTATCTTATTAAAATCTGACAACTAATTGTTTTGCTGACAGTTATATAGATCACATGCTTTAATCCGTCTTTGGACTAAATGACACGCGGCATTGATAGTTCTAGACTTAGAATATGTTTGGCTCATATCAAACTTATATGAAGCTTGATGTGTATATAATAATGGCAGTTATATTTATCTTACGATAAATCAAAAAGCGAACTGGCTTATTGAGAGTCATTTAAACGATGACAGAAGGCTTCTCTTGCCTACTTTAAACGATGATGGATGGAGGCGACTTGTTGTGATTCACCCGGTAATACATGACTATGAAACTTCAGGTACAACTGTTTGCTAAAAGAAAGCTCGCTTGCTTTCGCACTATGTTTACTTGGAAAAGTTCAAAAATGATAATAGTCCAATACTATGAACTATTACGGAAAACGAAGAGCCATTCAAGACTATGAATGTCCGCCGATATACAATAAGCTTAGTATATCGAGTTTCCTAACTTAGAATGTCTTCTTCCATGAGTTTTAGCTGCTAGGGAGGAGACAAAATAGATTAAGCAAGTACTACGTACAGAGACTTTTGTAAATAGAGTTGAAAGGCCCATGTTTAAGAGAAAACAAGTGGTGACGGCATGCAGAATAAATAGCTATTGATATTGATATATGTAGTATAAGAGAAAAAGTAAGGAGAGGCAATTGAATATAAAGTTTACAAATATCAGTGTTTCAAGTAGCCAATTTCATTGACAAAACCTGCATAAAACATGCGCATGCGCAGACGGCAGATCATTTTGAATGGGCCAAAATGGCTAAATTCATGAAATTTACCAGATAAAAAGCTTACTGTTCCTTCAGATTCTTATCACAAATAATGGAAAATGCTTAAATCAATGTGTATAAATATTGTGATTATCAAAATGAAGATATACATGAATGTATCAATCAAAGATGGCTGCCACAACCTCTCTAATTACTGTTATCTTTAGAGCTACTAGATATATATAATTAAAGTAATCGTCACATAATTTCAATGGTTTGAGGACATTTTATGAACAGCTCCTCTTGAAATCCCCACTATTATTGCTTTAGATCCCACAACAATTTACTAAATTATAATCCCTCCATTGTTTTTTATCCTTTTTTATCCTTGTTGTTTTCTAAGGTATATTCTTGCGGATTTTGTTAAATAAAAGCGTATTTGAGACGGTCCCTTCTTGTTTGTATTAAGGAATTCAGATTTAAAAAAAGAGTGTCAAACAGAAATTAGTGTGTGTTCTAAGTATGTGCCAAGTGTTATCTGTTTTTTATGCTTGCATTGCCGGTATATGCGCAAATGTATCAATCAACCCATATTCAACATATGAAGAGCTTAGTTCCAAAAGGCGCTAACTCACTCTTTTTGAAAAAATTAAGTTAGGTGCAGAACATGAAAGAGAGTTACACAATACATCTTTTAAACTTTGTTCTACATCTGTTGCATGTTCGGAAATTTCTGGGTATTCCCGGTGATTTCAGGAAATTGGTGGAAATATGGTTCTTTTATCATGGTAAATCATTGATAGGAATGTCCTTAATGAAATGCAATGAAGAAAACGTGAAATGTATGGATTATTGTTTTGGAAATTGCACACGAACAATGTTTTTGTTAATTAAACAAATGTGCCAAATTGTCCAAATTTTCAGTTTTCTCACAAAATATCCTTCCAGAATCAAAACACAGATTTAAGCTGGCTAACATATGATTGCACTGCCGGTGAACATACTTGAGGATCAGATCAGAAACATGGCTATTTCTGGGAAGTATCACTTGATGTTTGGTATCTTCTGATATTCGCGCCTTGCTGAGTCTTCCTCCTACTCGTAAATATATTTTTGCTGAGTATGGGGTTGATATGATATGATTTTATTGGCACAAAATCGCGACCCGAAGGCCGAATCTATATTGGGTATAGATTCAATATGATGCTTCTGCTGCTGTGTCTTCCTCCTACTCGCAAAATATTTTTGCTGAGTATGGGGTATAGATTCAATATGATGCTTCTGCTGTGAATCTTCTTGCTGGTCTCAGGATCTCCATTATTTACTTCTTCATGTTCACTGTTGATCCTTTGCTCGTTTACTTCTTTCTACTTCTGTAGGGCTGATATTTCTGCTGGACAAGCCTTGTGTTGGACTATCTTTATAATGGCTTCTTCAGCATGTTGTATTTCTTCCACTGTTATTTTGGTTTGTTGTCTGGTTTCTTGATTCTTGGACCTATGCCAGAGGATTCCTTTTAAGCGGAGCCACCACGCTATTATCCTTTTCAGCTTCATCCAATCAGAAAAGTAGCTGACAATTCTGGCCACAGGGTCTTGTAATTCAACACACTTCACCACTCCAACTCCAACATTCACAGGTGATGCATGGCCAAAGGCTCCTGTTTTCCTTACTTCTGGATCTTCTGTTGACAGGCTTTCCGGACTTGTTACCTGGCATTTGGGCTAATCACTTTCTTCTTTCCATAAGAAATGTGGACCTTGAAACCATCTATCACTCTTCAGTAGCTTCTCCATTGTAAGTCCATGGGAACAATCATCAGCTGGGTTGTCTTTTGTGGGTACATAGTGCCACCGTAACGGCTCTGTTGTCTCTCGTATTTCTTCTACCCGGTTTGCGACTAAAGTGTGAAAACGTGAAGATTCATTTACTATATATTTCGACACCGTAAGACTATAAAAATGACTACTGCAAATCAGTTCATCATCGCCCATTCTCCACTCACTTTTCAGTTTGGAGTCCATTCTTACTGCAGTGACGGCGGCGGTCAATTCCAATCGGGGTACGGTAATCTTTTTCAAGGATTTGACCCTGGCCTTTGCTGCCATGAAAGAACAGTGTATTTTGGTTCCCTCCTGATATCTGCCATAGCTCACTGTTCCATATCCCTTTTCACTTGCGTCTGCGAAATGGTGTAGTTCTATCTTTGTTGGGTGGTGAAATGAGACTGGCTTCAGGCATGGCTTCAGCTTCACTTCTTTTAGCTTTGGAAGCACTTTAGTCCATTGCTTCAATTCATGGGCGTGTTGTTGTGGGGTCTCATCATCCCAACCTATCTTGTTTGGGCAAAGATCTTGCAGAATCATCTTGGCCTTAATGACAAAGGGAGCTACCATGTCCAAGGGATCATATACACTACTGATAATAAAGAGTAGACTTCTTCTTGTGACTACGTTCCATTTTTCACTCATGCTGTAGGAGAATCCCAGTTGATCTGTTTCTGCATCCCACTGAATTCCGAGTGCTCTGTCTGTAGGTAGGGTTTCCACATCTAAATCAAGTTGCTTGACTTCTTTAGCCCTTTCTTCTGCTGGGACCACTTTGTAAGTCTAAAGCCTCTAAATCCTTCTTGTAGGGTTTCTTGAATACTCTTTGATACTTCTATGGCTTCTTGTTCAGTGGCAAATGATTTCAACATGTCATCCACATAAAATGAATTCAAAATGGCTTCTGTCACTCTGGGTTTTATGTTGTCACAATTTGTTACCAATCTGTCGGAGCACATAGTTCGTGCAGCTGGGTGAAGACACGGTGCCAAAGACCTAGATGATCATCACTACATGTAGGGGAGATGCGGGAGAGTTGAGCCATTTTTTATTTTTTGTGTCACCATATGCGGAAGAAAAGTACAAACCTGTAAACAATTAGTGTAAGATAAACTTTAGAGTGTTGTTTTCGTTGTGAAACAATAACAGTTGGGATAGCAGTTAAGGCTTATTCATACAAAAGGTTTGAAAAAAATTGGTAAAGTGGCTCAACTCTCCCTACAGTATGGGAGAGTTGAGCCACCATTACAGGAGAGTTGAGCCAGCATGATAAGTCAATGCTGGTGAAAAAAACAAAATCATATTTTTTCAACTTTTGATTTATTAATCCTTAAAGTAAATATGGTGCTCAATTGTTATTATCATGGCACAAAATAACATTCTCTCTCATTTATTATACATTTTTTACCTTTAGTCCAAAAATCAAAATGTTACTACATGTTTTCCCTATGCTCAACTCTCCCCATGACCAATGGCTCAACTCTCCTCATTGTGACCATTTTGTAAATAACCCAATCCTGTCTGGTGTAGAACTTTTAATAGTTTACAATAGTTCTCTAAAATAATGGTCATACATACCCCCTTCAATAAACAAATTACCGCTATTATATTCTAAGTCTTGCTATGGGAAAAAAAAAAAAAAAAAAAAATTCTTCTATTTTTCACTCAAAAGTGAAAAAAATGATTTTGTTTAGGTATCTTTGATACTGAGCACACATGACAGTAGAGTTTAACACTAAGAATGTCGTATTGATGCTATATAACAATATATGCCAATATAAATTTTAGTAAGTTACTACTTTTTGAGTTATAGGGGGTGGTTCAACTCTCCCGGTGGCTCAACTCTCCCGCATCTCCCCTATGTGCATGCTGTATGCTGGTTGTGTTTCTCACATTACAAAAATGAGCTGCAACAGACTTCTGGGTACCCCCTGTTACCATGGATCATCCAACCCAGAGGTGACTTAACTGCATATGGCTCTCCTATCCTTCCAGTGTATCTTCCAATGGTTGAGATGCCGCTGGCACATTACTTCCAATCATCAAGCTCACGGTAGGAATTACACAGTGTATGTCTCCATATATCCTTAAGATGCACCCACGTGTCTATAATTATCTTTCTGCTTGGGAATATCTTCATTTGTGACTGGAATATTCTTTACAAACACATCTGGAAGATCTACAAAGGCAAGACCTTGAACATCACCGACTTGCAGCTGATCTCGCACCACTTTTGTTTCACACATCTGTTCATCAGCAAGCGTCTTCAGTATTAACTTGGTGTTCTTCATTCTCACATGGAGTTTTGCATAGAGCTCTGGTGAAGCAAATACCGCTCCACACCCGCTGTCAAGAAAGGCGTAAGTTTTGACACACGAACCTCCTATTGATATAACTGTCACTGGTAGAATTGTCATATTTGTAGGCTTATACTCTACACTTACGCAACCGGTATTTACCGTGATGGGCGTCACTTCATCATTGGTGTCTGGTTGACGTTCCTGGTTATGGTCATGCATTGCTGTGGGGTGCTTCCTGCTACCGGTTGCACATTTGTTCTTTTTCCTGCATTTCATGCACATGTGCCCTGGTTTCAAACAGGCAAAACACCTGCCTTTGTCTTGACACAACTGTGATCTGGTTTTAATGCCTTAAACTTTCTGCATTCCAGTAATGTATATTTGTATTACTTGATTTGCACCAGTGCCCTTCTGGGTTGTCCATTCATTGTTGACTTTCTTTGCTGAGCCTACTGAAATTGCATACGCTTGTCTTTGTGGTGTAGTTTTGTTATGTGGTGAACTTCTTCTCTCGAGGTCATGTTACTTGAATTTTAAAGTAGTTTTATCTGGGAAAATTAAGTCTATTCACCATTCACTGCATTACAAATAGCTCTCACTTTGCTGCCGAATAATTGTTTGCTTAATGTGTGAGGCTAAAATAGTACGAAACCTAGCCCCCAGAACAGGTCGGTTGCCTGGCGCAATATTGTGTCACAGCGTCTAATGACACAGGCTATGCTCATCCACAATGTAGTAGTACATGTAGTATAATACTTTCACCCGTGGCTAAATTGTTCATGGATACGGTACCTCAAATCAATTCTCACCTTGATTGTACCTAGTAACAAGTGCTACGCCCCACCACCGGTCTCCATACCGGTTAATCACGCACAAGCGAGCCACAGGCTGGGCTAGTGACAACCCTTTAATGTTATGTAGATTTGAGTTTAGAAAAGGCCTGATTTGTCCATACATGCCATAGGCCTATAGGCCTATAGATAGGCTCTTTTGTCCGTTGTTGTTATAAACTTGGGTTTTGCAATCAAGGCCTCTTTTCACTTTTCAGCGTTTGTTTACAATGTCTTTGTCGGGTTGGTAATACTTCTGTTATTCATTGCCCTTTTAGTCTGTACATAGTTGAATCTATTTATAGGCATCGATATTTCGGCGATCACGTAGTACGAACGTTTTTACTGTTACGGGCAGTACACTACAATTTTACTGAAATTGATTGGCCGGGATGAAAACATTGAGTCAGAGACGAGTACGACTTGATTTGACTTCTTCAATAAGCAATCTTATTTCTACACTTACAAATCATTAATGTTCTTTCTTATTTTTTGATTATTAAATCTTTTACATGTATTTGCTATACTTAGATATGTAAAAACGTTATCGTAATACACACTTCTTTCATGTAGGCCGCCATGTTTCCAATCGCCCCATCATGCTTAGCGACATAAACAAAACAAACTTGCGTGGCAAATGTAAAACCCTTCCAGAATCAAAACACAGATTTGGACATTACACAGGGTGAATCAAAAAGAATTGTGCACCCTGGAATTGTTCTTGCCTGTATAAAGCGTGGTTAATCTAGTTTATCCTCCCTCCAAATGAAAGTAATCAACTTAAAAATAAGCAAACTGTGACACGTTTTGTAAACTGTCCGAATTTTTCGCTATTCCAATAGGATTTACACAGTTAGGACATGAAAATTACTGCAGCTTGATAATATGGAGTGAGAGTCTACAAGCAAGACATTGTTGTGCCTGTAATTTATTACAGGTTCCTGATATGTTAAATGAGCCTAAGGTGTTAACACTTGAAGAAATGAATACTACTTCACAAACTAAAAATATTGCACAAATAAAATATTGTGAAGACATTTTGTTTCTTGATAATTGCACTGAAAAGTCATTCACATTTTCCGTTAGGTTCACAAATGATACGGTACGAGTTATGGTCTTCTGCTAAAGGTGTTTTTAAGACATGAAATAAAATGTTAGCTTCCTTGCAAATTAAAATAGAAATAATTTAGTTGTTTACTGATATTAATGTTTTTTAATGAAATCTTCCTTCGACATGACCTTCGTTTTGCCGAAGACATCATCATCATCTACCTATACTGTGCATCAACCTCTTATTGAGTATACTCGCACAATGTATCCCTGAAACCTAGGAATACAAACTTGTAACTGTACATGTAACAGACCAGGGATGATCCCCTACTCTTTACGATGAGGTCTGCAACTATTTAACGTGAGCGTCTGAATACATGGAACCGAAGGCTTAACATGACTCTTCGAAACCACGGCGCAACTGACATTCACTGTATAGACCTGCACGTTATACACAGCGAATGGGGGTAGAAGAGAAATTCTACAATTAAATAGATCATCAGCTAACCGATAAATCCGATAAACTATACCTAACTGAATTAAGACTTGATTGTAGAATTTCCGACCTAGATAGGAACTTTTTGGGATGAACAAAGAATCCTGGTTTCAAGGTGACTTGAACCCACGATCATGTGATTGAAAGAATATTCCCGACCGACGATCAGCGCGCTAGACCGCTCGGCCACCTCTATATCATGTATGCCCTTACCAACATATGTTGCGAATAGCTCGTCTAACCATTCCCCTTTAGCGCTGTAGCTTGTCAATTCGGCTCTGACACGTGCCTCCACTTCTTAAAGACTTCTTTGCTTCTTGTTCTGTAACCGGTGATGTTTGATTGAAATTCAAGGTCGTTAGGGGCCAGTTAAATTTGTGGTAATTTATAGGGTAATGAATTGGGCTATTTGAATTGCTGGTGAGGGCCAAAGTTTCTCGGTCATAGTGTAACATGTGTATACTTAGATGCATGTCTTTTTCCAATATGGCACTTATGATTTCATGATATTGGTCAATAAGCCCAGAGATATCTGAGTTCGGACTGGTGATTAGATCAGAGTTCCTTATGTCATGTTCAAAATCTAAACGATTTATCATTTTCAGCTTGCGATATGTAACATGATTTTGGCACATTCAGGTTTGTTTAACGTTGCAATGAATTGTGTTGTGGTCTGAAAACAGAGAACCAACTTTAACTGTGTGAATTAAGTTTTCAGACTCATGTGACTAGTTTCAAGTAGATCCCGAAGTTTAATTGTATCAGGGTCGCTGGTAACATCAAATTGGAAGTTAAAGTCTCCAACAATCAAAAGCCTGCACTGACCATATTAAAGTTGTCAAGTAGTCAGCAAACTCATCAAAAAACATGCATCTGTATACAGAATTCACACCACCAAATGGTTCGCCTATACGTTTACATGCTAAAAGAGTGTTACAAAATGCCAATTTTCTCGCTTTTGCAAAAACAATGAGCTACACATGATTTTTTTTACCATTTCAAATCAGAGCCAATCTTGGCCTACCTCTTAAATAATGTACTATCTACTGAAGACTGCAACTTGTCAAAATATAACCTGGGCTTTTTGGGTCACACCAAATAATATTTTAGGACTGAATGTGCAAAGAAGAAGTAACAGTGTCCACGTTAGTCATTATAATGTTAATTTACATCTTTTCACTTGCTTTTGTAATTTTACTGTGTTAGTTTAGTGTGAAATACCATGGAATATGATTCGGTTGGATATTTGGCCTGCCCTACATGCAAATCATGCTGAATCACATAAAACCTGATCATGTGATCATGCAATCAATGTATTTTTAAACACTTTTTGATCATGGATACTGAAACCCTCTAGACCCCTTAATTTAGAAAAAGCTGTTTTGATTTTTTGATTTAAAAAAAAAATTATACATGGGGAGGGGGGGGGGGCATGATGATTTGATCGGGAGTAATTTATGACTGACAAGTGAATCTATTAGATGTAGCAATTGAAAATATGTCCCCAATAACCTTACATGCATACATATTAACACTAATTTAGGCTAGAATTCAAAGTAAGCTTCAAAATCCAATAGCTAGGCAATGTATCCTTCCAACACTGAATTTTGAAGCTTTATCAATTCAACTAGCCGATATTGTATGCCTTGATTCAGCACAAAACTAACCTTAGTCATGAAATAGCTGATTCAAGGTAGACTGGATCTCCTGTCTCTGGCATATGGGTCTAGACTTATCTTTTTAAGACTGATTTCAAAAACACTTTCCACCAACACTCAGATTGACCTTGTTTGCAAGGCGAGTATACTTCAAGGCAGCTATTTATTATAATTTGAGCTTCTAATATGACCGTAACATAGTAGGTTAATGGCATGATGTAGTAAGCTTATCAATGATTTAACTTTTTTTTTACGGTGGGCTATTTTGTCTTCGAGTAATTTGCCGGTATAATTTGCTTATGAAATCGAATATTTTGCCAATCTGGTTAGGGTTAGGGTTAGGGTTAGAGTTAGGGTTAGAGTACCTTTTTACACTGGATCAGTAAAATGAACAGTCCATATCAGATTATAATCAACGATCCTTATGAACCTTTTTGCCAATAATTAATTTTTCTCATTTTTATTCAGGACGGAAACACACCTCTTCATGTAGCTGCTGTTAATCGTCACTTAGATATCTGTACATTTCTGATCATTGAAGCCAAAGTGGATGTTAGTAAAACAAACCTGGTAAGACGAACCAAATTTCAATATTATAATGTTCTAATAATTGTAATAAGGGGATATACGAGTAGTTTTCTTAATAGGTCGTGCATAATGGATGTTGAATCATTATTATTGAAAGCCCATGATTCGCATGGTTATTATTATTAGTATTAGTGTTATTACCTTTAAAGGTACCTTAGGGGGACAGAGGTTTTTGTTATTCATTCATTATTACGTTAGGGCGAAAATAATGTTTCCCCTAAACGTAATTTCTTTAATAAACAATAATGCGCTTTATTCCGTTATAAATAACAAAGTAAATTACTATTCATGAGCTAATTAAGTATGCAAATTTATTCAAATATTCAATAAATTTGCATAATTTGTACGACGGGCTGTCTCTAACAGTGACTAAAGACAGCCCGTCGTACAAATTATGCAAATTTTGTGAATATTTGAATACATTAGCATAATTAATTAATTTATGTAAATGAATGTTATTGTTAGTTAATCTCATGTACTTATTCCCCTTATGGTTATCATTAGCGTTATTATTATTACCTTTAAAGGTACGTTAGGGGGAAAGAGGTTTTTGTTATTCATTCATTATTACGTTAGGTCGAAAATACTGTTTCCCCCTAACGTAATTTCTTTCATAAACAATAATGCGCTTTATTCCGTTATAAATAACAAAGTAAATTACTATTCATGAGCTAATTAATTATGCAAATTTATTCAAATATTCAATAAATGTGCATAATTTGTACGACAGTCTAACAGTGACTAAAGACAGCCCGTCGTACAAATTATGCAAATTTTGTGAATATTTGAATAAATTAGCATAATTAATTAATTTATGTAAATGAATGTTATTGTTAGTTAATCTCATGTAATTTTTCCCCTTATGGTTATCATTAGCGTTATTATTATTATTATTATACTCCATTATTAACAAAGTTAATACTGAGTATATTGTTTTTGTTTTTGCGCGGGGCGACTATCATTTTCGAATAGCTCGAAAACTAATCAACCTATTCCAACCAGAATCGGCACACTTTATTTTTTTCTCGACATGCGCTACGACTCCGCGTTTCGGAAAAAAATACGCAGTAGATTTTTTTTTATCATGGAAAAGGCTTATTTTAGCTTATCTCAGCTTTGAGATAATATTCGAATATTATCTCCCCCATTGAAAACAATGGGAAAATACTCCCGATGAGATATCTCAAAAACTAATTGAGCCATTGCACTGAAAATCGACACACAGGCTGATGACTACAACAGCTTTAATTGATGTGCCACTCGGGAAATTCTGACAGTTTCCATGGCAACGGGAGCCATTCACTTAAAAAAAATACCAAATTTCACTGGTTTCAATGGAAACCATGCATAAACAAAATTTGTTGAATTCATAGAAATATGCACATGCATATATAGCATCATGCTGCCAGGTTTCAGAGTCACACATGCAAAAATGAGTGCTTGAGAGCTCATTGTGTGGCTCATTTTGTAATTTTTCACTATTGGTCGTCACGGTAACCCGAAAAGCGACGTCACACATTTTAAGCGAACCGACCTGAATCGACAATTTGTGGACTCGACCCGACGCTGAAAATCTCGTTCCAATCGCTCAATTCGTTCCAAAGATATCGCCCCGACAAGGTTTTGGCCCTGTCTGGGCTGCCTGATAGTCTGCTATAGGCTTACTTGTGACAATTTTTGTGGTACTGTAATGTTCGCGCTTACAGTTCACCATGACATTGGTGCACAAATAATTATGCTCGATCTTATTTTCTTGGAGCGTGCACGTCTACGTGTGGGAGCACAGATTACCAAACACACAAATCAATGTAAATTTTGCCCAAAGAGCACAGAATGAAGTGTGCGAAAATTAAAGAACATTGAAAAAATTTATTATACTCCATTATTAACAAAGTTAATACTGAGTATATTGTTTTTGTTTTTGCGCGGGGCGACTATCATTTTCGAATAGCTCGAAAACTAATCAACCTATTCCAACCAGAATCGGCACACGTTATTTTTTTCTCGACATGCGCTACGACTCCGCGTTTCGGAAAAAAATACGCAGTAGATTTTTTTTTATCATGGAAAAGGCTTATTTTAGCTTATCTCAGCTTTGAGATAATATTCGAATATTATCTCCCCCATTGAAAACAATGGGAAAATACTCCCGATGAGATATCTCAAAAACTAATTGAGCCATTGCACTGAAAATTGACACACAGGCTGATGACTACAACAGCTTTAATTGATGTGCCACTCGGGAAATTCTGACAGTTTCCATGGCAACGGGAGCCATTCACTTAAAAAAAATACCAAATTTCACTGGTTTCCATGGAAACCATGCACAAACAAAATTTGTTGAATTCATAGAAATATGCACATGCATATATAGCATCATGCTGCCAGGTTTCAGAGTCACACATGCAAAAATGAGTGCTTGAGAGCTCATTTTGTGGCTCATTTTGTAATTTTTCACTATTGGTCGTCACGGTAACCCGAAAAGCGACGTCACACATTTTAAGCGAACCGACCTGAATCGACAATTTGTGGACTCGACCCGACGCAAAGATATCACCCCGTCTATCAGCCAGCCCTGTATGGGCTGGCTGATAGTCTGCTAGTACAACAAATCATACTTAGTGTTATTTGTCATCAGTTGGTATTATGCATCATGATGGGTATTTTGCATGTTTCACTATCTGTCCCCATAAAAAACACACACACCCCTACACCCCCCCCCCCCCCCCCCCCCCCCACCAACGTATGGGTTTCCTGTACTGATAGTCTGCTATAGGCACTGTACAGAACAGTATTGTACAGAACAGTATTTTAGGCAGATTATTTTACTTCCAAAACCAAATCCAAGAGATGGTTTATAGGCTCCCCATTGCATTCCGAACTGTACCATGTGTACGCGTCGTATATGACCATTCAGACATGAGACTATTAATATGATTGATTCCGAGAGATAATAATACTGTACCCAACTCTCGCATTCTATCGAAATCTTCATTCCATTTCTGTAAAAGTGTCAAATTCAAGACAAAACCATAATTATATTGGCACAAATAGTGCGATGGTTTGTTTTGCTTGCTAAATACAGCCTGTAAGCATGACTCAGGGAGCACACTACTAAATCATAGATCTATGAATAAATGCATTATTCCTTCCTTATACTTCCCTTTGACATACCGCAGTCCCCTAAATCACTCTAAATCCATGTAGCTTGTGATTTGATCAATAACATGTTTATATTTTATCATCTTTTTATAAATGTGCATAACTGAAAATCAACCCCAAATTGCCGTCAATATTTTTAGATCTGAACCGACAAAAGTTAACGTTGTGATTTTGTGGTATATTATTCGGCTCTCATTCGCGCATGCACTGTATGTAAATTGGTCGGTAACACAATAGTTTAGCCAATATTGATTTGTTTTCCTTCTTTAAAATTGAAGAAGAGAATCCATAAAACCCAAATGTGATCAAAACATTAAACATTTATACTGCCAATTTCGCTCATATCATTCCATCAAATAGGAACTATTATCGTACTCAACTTTGCCGGAAGTGCTGCACACAACGGTAGTGTTTCGCTCCCACAACTTCCACATGGGGGCACGCCACTAAATAGTTCTTCCATTGAAATACACGCATTGTTGCCATAATGTGTGCATTTATTGCCCTTAGTTACAACGATGTTTGGAGTATTTTTGCACATGAATATTTTCATTAAAGACATAATTTTTTTTAAAGATGTTTTTTTGTTACCAATCTAGACTCAATTAAACAGTGCCACCATAATTTTCAAAGAATAGGCCTATCTGCTATTATTCAGGTCTTAGATCAGGCCAAGTAAAATAAATAACATGTTGATCATCCGTGGGTTTTTTTAAATGACGAGGGAGGCCCTTATATTTGTTATTATGTTATTTTTTGTTACTATTCATTTATGTGTGAAATTCCAATTCCTGAAGCTTTTGGCCTCATATTGTGAAAACAAAGAGGCCCTTTATATTTCATGTTATTTCCTAACTTTCCTACCCTAGGCTGGAACAATAGTGTGCGATGTATTTATAAATACTACTGAAACACTTCTTCTATACATCTCTTTTATGACAACAGTATATGAATTAATGTTATAAAGCTAATATAAGATAGTAACAAAAATATTTCAAATTCACCAAAAATCGGTGAGGGCGGGGACATTCAACATGTTATTTATTTTACTTGGCCTTATATGAGACCCTATTTTTTGTTGTAGAACCACAATATTTGAATTAAGTTGAAGTTACCGTAATGAATTTAGTTTGACAAAATTATGATGGTTTTCGAGGATTGTTTTCATCTAAAATTTGTTTGCCTCTCGAAAAATGCAACCCTGCTATATATTTTTCTTTTTCATTCTTTTTTTACTGCTTGCTATTTGCTATTTAACCATAATCTCAATCATAATTTCAGTACTAGGCTTGATAGTTGTTGTTGAAACCAACGACCAACGACCCACAAGTTTTACTTAGCTTTGTAGAATCTGTCAAACGTATTTGATATATAGGCCTACGGCCTACATGATGATAATATGTAGACTAGAGTGTTGTAAGACCCCTAAAACATGTGTATATTGCCGGGAGCACTCATGTATAAAACGTTGTAATCATTTGTATACCCTTGATTGCTCGACGAATCATCTCACCTATATCCTTTGCTATGACTGAGATCATCTCAGTCATAGCAAAGGATATAGGTCCTTTTTAAAAGAGTTTAGACTAAAGGGAATTTTGTTAATACATACGTTTAAAGTAGAAAGAAAACAATGAGGTTTATTCCGGGTTTTTTTTTTTGTTCGTTAGGGCGAAATCTATATGTTTAAAATGACATTAAAGCGATATTCTTTTGAAAATAATTTTGCCTTATTCCGCTATTAACATCATAATGATAAAAAGTAAGCGTGTGATTCAATTTGTAGGGATATTTGTCTCATTAGACGTGACCATTTTGGGTTTTCTTTTGCAATGATAACACTAGATATCGGTTCAAGCAAAGCAACCCTTAGCGCAGATTCACGTTGAAAAAGACACCTTTATTCTCCATCTGATTGTCCGTGAGATTTTGTTGACATGTTAATAATGGAGTATTTGTTCTCTTTGAGTACCTTTCTTGTTATTATTATTATTATTATTATTATTATTATTATTATTATTATTATTATTATTATTATTATTATTATTTTGACAAAAACTAATTAAGTTAGCCCGAACTGACCTTCTCTGCGTATATGTACTCACGCACATATTCTGCGCCGATCAATAAATATTGGACAGCAATATTTGAAGAGTTCTATTACGAAGGGATCAACTCAACTTTTTGTCGAAATTGAGTTAGGTGCAGCTTACGGTTCCGCTCCCTGTATAAAATCCAACTTTCTTGACCACGTCTTTGATGACTTATCCAGGGTAATAAATCATCCCCTCCTACACCATTTATCTGATTTATTTTACACCAACTGTGTCTTACCAGCATGCGTGCTACCATTTCCACCACCGTCCTAAGCATAGCTCAAGGCTCTTTAGTCTGGGTGTAACTAGAAGCCCTATATACTACTTTTGAAAAATGTTGTTGTGTTAAGAAATTCCAATTTTTAATATGTCTTAAAAACTAGTGCTTATATCATATTTTATAAAAAACAAAAGTTCAAATTTCGAGAAAAAAAATCACATTATATTATCCGAAGAGCAGATTTTAGATTTAAAACTAGCCCAAATCTGGCAGAAAGTCACCATGTCTGGCAAGTCATGTGGCAAGGCTGCAGCGCCTCGGGCTTGTTTCCAGTTCCACCGCTGCCACACTCAAGGTCCTCAGCGTGAGGTCAGTGGTGTTGATGTAATTCTTGGGTGGAACTTACTAATACATTAAATGTAATACATTTAATATTTCAAAAAATAAACATGTACATAAACATACATGTAAATAAATAAACGGTTAAATAAACTAACAGGTAAATTAATAATTCTGCAAATAAACAAACAGATAAATTATGTAAATACATAAACACGTAAAATAAATAAATAAAAATGTAAATAGATAGCATAATGTACTTTGTCAGAGATCTTTAATAACTTATCATTTGGAATTGACACCACTTGGCGAACACATTCAATTTCTAAGCCTAGGTAAACCATTTTAGTTGTATGACCAACTGATTTATCAGCAGCCACAGGAACCACGAGTCTATTGCACACTTTTTCAAAACATGATATTAATATGTGACATGTAAGCTTACTTGAAACATCTGCGCTGCTGATAAGGCAGAAATCATCGACAAAATGTACTATCATATCTGACCCAGATTCCCTTCATTCACATTCTAAAACGGAGGAAAATAATTCGAAAAAAGCAGGGGAACAGGACAGGAAACACCCATTGGGAGGGCTTTGTCAACAACAAAAAACATGTCATTGAATATGATGCCTAGTAAACTGAAATCATCAGGGTGCACAGGAAGTAATCAGGAAGTAATCTAAATGCAGACTCAATGTCAGCTTTTGCCATAAGTGCCCCCTTGCCAGCCCTTACAACTACATTAATAGCTTGAATATCGAACATAGCAGACATCAAAGCTTGAATATCGAACATAGCAGACATCTTGATTAATGTCGTCATTGACAGACTCCCCTCCCACTTCCGTTTTTGCATCATTTAAGAGTAGCTTGTTCTCAATGGCCCATGCACGAATGTATTTTTATGCATAGCTCTGACTGTTTCAACTGAACTGGTCTCTCGGATGTCGATGATGTGATGTACATCTTAGTATCGTCTGCGTATATCACACAGTTCAGAGTACAATACAAAGCCCAGTAGCCCAACAACCGGCAAGCCTTGCTCAAAACGTTGAAGTACCGAAACTGAATTGGCAATGACAATTTCTTGGCTTCGATTTGAAATGCAGGAAGTGAACCAATCATGAACTTTTCCTGCAATTCCATACATTTGACTGAGAATATCCGCTGATCGATGACATCAAAGGTACTTGAGAAGTCTGAAAGTACCAACACGCTCTCCTTACGGTCGTCAACGTCAACAGCGCGAAGTCGTTAGTAACCCGCAACAGGGCCGTTTCCGTGCTGTGGCACCTACGGTAGGCAGATATGTAGCACCATTGTTCGATAGGCAGACTGCCTGCTCGCGTAAAGGCAGTGTGCCCACTCACATGATCGTGTGGAGGCTTGCCGACTCACGAAATGTGGAAGGGCGGGAACGCACGCACGTAGCAGCAGTAGGAACCTGCAACCGAGAATCGCCTCCGTATTGGACGGCGAGAACTAGCCCCTAATGCGGCCTTGTTCGAACGATCTCGCCCCTATCCAGTGTTTGCACTGCCATCAATCGCTGAGTTTCTCAGACTATACTCGACCGTAGGTTAACCATACCACCCAGTCGTATCAAGTCCAATTAAATCCTGCACACAGGATGCAAATTCCAACTTTTCTATTTTAAAGTCAATCATGTATTCGCAACCAAAAACGGCTTGGATAAGTGACTGCGGTACATTTTGAAAACATTCTCTTTGGTGCTAATAGGCTATCGCGAAAATCCGTGAAACGTTCATCAAAATATTGTACACAATTAGCAGAATTAAAATTTCACAATTGGCGACATGACAACTCCAACCAGCTATTGAAAACCAACTCAAAACACGCAAAACGACGCCGACTGCTCGATAAGACGCGCCACCAGATTGGATGAGCACTTACTGGGAATGAATCAAAAAATTAAGATAGGTAGACCAAGGTTACAACTCAAAACCACTTCGGGTTGATATGTAGGGCAATGTAGTGGCCATTCTCATATGAATTGTTCATCCAAAAGCAAAAAGCAGTGATCCGAAACAGGGGCACCTCTTGAGAACAAAATTGCTTTTAATTATATGGGACTAATAAAACCGGAAACATTAAAGCCGCTTCCAAACAACAAATTACGTGCCTGCCTGTATTGATTGGCACATCGGTCACCGTAGACCAATTGGCTTCACGCGAAATCTGTAAAGGTGGGGCGAAACCACCTCTGAGGAGGACGAGGGTAAAGTGGCAAAATGGTGCTCGCGAATGACCTGGCCCAGAACACGTACAGACATAATTATATCCCATACAAAATTTGTGAATAATGTGATCATAAACTGTTCTACACAAATCTAACAGTACTTACAGTGAAAGGATGCCGACACATTCACCTGATTTGATGTTGAAGTTTACAATCGCTGCTCTCGGAGTTTTATCCCATCACACCTTCCAATATGGTGACCGAGGCGCCCAGATGAAACAGAAAGCAATAACAAACGCTGCGACAGGCATACACAGATCATGTGCTCCATTCATACATTAAGAACTGATGAATAACTTTAATTAAACTAGCTTAGAGATGGCATCCAGATTCGTATGGATTGAAAACCGTAGATAGAAGAGGGTAAACGCACTGGCTGTCCGTTCACGGGAGTTGTTCAACGCGTTCGCTAAGCATCATGGCTAAACACGTATTGGTTGGTCATTATTTAACCGCGTTCCGTTTATCTACACATAACTGTCCGTTTATCCCAGTGTGTTTACCCTTTCAGATCTTCGATTTTCAATTCGAATCTGGATGCCATCCCTTAAAGGCATATTATGTGATCTTTTCCAGAGAGCGCCCTCTATTCATTATTTTTTTTAGAAAGTAGATTTTCTTGCAGATTTACATTTCTGATCATAAATCATACATACATTCCAAGTTACAAAGCGATACGATTCATAATTACCTCAAAATCATGGTTTCAGAGTGAATTTAGAGTGAAAAATATAAACTGTCGGGATTCCGACAGTTTATTTTCACTCTAAAACCATGATTTTGAAGTAATTAAGAATCGTATCGCCCTGTAACTTGGAATGTATGCATGATTTATGATCAGAAATGTAAATCTGCAAGAAAATCTGCTTTCTATTTTTTTCGATGTTGAGGGCGTTCCCTGGAAAGATCACATAATATACCTTTAAAGGCATCTGCTAAAACGCGTGTAACATTACAGTTAATTAATACATCATCCAAAACCAGTCAAATCCTAGCAATCATACTACACTGGCTTTGCAATGCAGAGGTCCATGGCTCGATTCCCACAAGTAGAAATTATGGTTAGCAGGTTAGACATAATATTCTAAATCCACAAAGTGTGTAGCTCTTATCTAGCCAACCACGGGTAGACAGTCGTGTGGGTATTTCCGTTGATGCTTATTTATACATGTTGATGAAATATAAGTGAAATTGATGTGGTTAAAACTGAGAGTAAAGTAGTTAAACTTCCTGTGCCCCTACAAGATACAAATATTATTTGTTTTTAAATCAAGAACATACAATTCACTCGGCATGTAACCTCGACTTTGGTGCGAACAAAATATAGGCATTTGGAGAAGAAAAACATATCAGGGATATTAAGGTCCTGTCTTAAACTTAGGTAGACACATTAGAATATTTTGGACTGCACTAAACTATTCAGACGAAATTTACATAAGACGTAGGATGGCAGGAATCGCGTTGAAACTCATATAATGCTTTCGTATCGTCAAAGACTCGCTTTGAATAATAATTATTACAAATGCATGTATTCACATTTTTTTTCTTCATTAGAAAGGCAAAACCGCTCTAGAGTTATGGCCGAGGGGTATTTTTCAACGGGATGGCGAGTACCTTGAATTTGAAAGAGTAGTAAAAGTAAGTGCTAATAATTACAAGGAGTATAAAAGCTCGTTCTCTTGAGCTATTCTGTATAGCACATCTTCCGAATGAAGCTTGGTGGTTCCAACCCTCCGTGGATGTTCGGTTTTACAAATGCAAAAGTCCAACGTCAATGTAAACCTGCTGCGTTTTGTGCCACAATGATCTCACTTAGTAGCATATTATGTCGAACAGAAAGCAGCTCCATTACATATTATTGGCATTTTGCAGCTATAACAACATCGACACATCGTTTGACCTCAATTAATTTAGAGTAAGTATTAATTAAATGACCCTCATAAAATCACATTGTTTTCTTCACAGGATTTTTCAAGAACAACAAAAGCCTAAGAAATGCTTGGGGTCATTTTAGTGGTCGTTTCCATATAAAGACATCAAAACAAGTAACTCGGCTGTTGTAAAAACACCTATAATTTTAAAACTGTTACTCATTATCCTAAAAATGAAAATACCAGGAGACGGACAATTTAATTACGGTGATTTTGACACCTTGTTGGTTAAAATCGATAAAGTATTGTTATCGCAGTATGTGCTTACAGATGAAAAGTGCCCATTTCCATTGTTGCAGGAACTTCTATTGATCTCTTTGTAAGCACATACCGCGACAACAATACTTTATCGATTTAAAAAAAAAGGTGTCAAAATCACCGTAATTAAATTTTCCGTCTCCTGGTATTTTCATTTTTAGAATATGAGTAACAATTTTAAAATTATAGGTGCTTTTACAACAGCCGAGTTACTTTTTTTGATGTCTTACTCTATCCTAGCTTTCCCCAGCTTATTATTCATCGATACAAAATATTGAGAGTGAGAGCTGGTTATAAATGTTGTGTAACCAATACGGTCCACGTATTTTATTCACTGTGTTCTCGTTCTTCTCCTTTGATCCACCGTTCCCTCAGCTAACACATTCGCAATAGTTGCAAGTTAACCGGAAAAAAATCCATAGATTCATCACACAGCTGAGAACAATGTGGTTTACAAATTGGCGCGTCAACATTATATGATACATTCGAAAGCCATGCACGTATTGCGGACGGACACGTCACGTCTGTGCGACAAAAGCAAAATGTTGATATTGTGGTTTGTTTATTTAATTGATGAAAATAGTATATTTAATAAGGTGACCGTATATTTCCAACCTGTTTGTTGCTTTTAAAGGATGCTAAGTTCAAGTTGTTGATGGAGAGTGGAGGGCGTCCTGTTAATACAGTGAAGTTATTTCTCGTTGGTGACCCGTCTGCTGGAAAGACAACGTTGAAAAACTCCTTATCAAGGGTAATACAACAACGGTTATCATGTTAGGTTGTAACAGTATTGCTATATTTGATAACGGGATAGATCACCCACTGATGTTCAGACATCTGGATATTACTAGATACCAAACAAAATATGTAAGTTCCCCCTAGCATATACTACAATATTTCCAACATTATTTTATGGATTAAAATAATTTTCAGCTAGAAAGATTCACCCAATTGTTAGGCCCATTTTTTGGCCTTGAGACAATGCAACGGTAAGAAATTGTGCCATTGACCAATTTTTATACAGATTTTCGTGCACAGACACGAATCTACCAAACAATTATGTGTGGCATCATTTCAAGAAAATAAATAAGCAGATCATAATCTTGTGCACCAAGACACGGTAGCATAATGACACATAATACACAAAGAAAGATCAATTTGATTGGGTATTGGTTCAAATCCTGCTAACAAAATGTTCACACATAATCAGACCATTTTTTTCATGTCACACAGAAATGAGCCAAATTGCCATGTCACTTATAATCGGACCAAATTGCCATATCACTCATAATCAGACCAAATTACCATGTCACTTATAATCGGACCAAATTGCCATATCACTCATAATCAGACCAAATTGCCATGCCACTTATAATCGGACTGAATTGCCATATCACTCATAATCAGACCACATTGCCATATCACTCATAATCAGACCAAATTGTCATGTAACTCATAATCAGACGAACTTGCCACACATAATTCTTTGGTAGGTTCCCATGACTGTGCACAAAAATCCACCAAGAAAATGTCTGTTAATTTATGGACAAAACCAGCCATAGCCAGTGAGATGTAGTGCCACTTTTTTTGTCTGTATGAAAATTGGTAAATGGCACAATTTCCTAACGTTGCATTGTCTCAAGGCCAACAAATTTGGTATCAAAATGTGCCTAACAATTGGGTGCATGTTTCTACCTGAAGATTATTTTAATATTTTTGGAAATATTCTAGTATGTGCTAGAACTTATATATTTTGTTATGTGTATGTTCACTTTATATATTGAATATGTATATTACTATATTCACTTACTGAATGTGGATGTTCACTTAATACTCCGGATATTACTAGGTTCACCCACTGAATCTGGATAATACTAGGTTCACCTAATATTATACTGACTACTATGTTCACCTGAAATATACTGCATTTGGATATTACTATATTCACTTAATAAACTTATTCTGGATATTGTATACCTTGTTCCCTTAGTATACTGAATTAAGATATTACTAGGTTCCCTTAATATATTGTATCTGGATATTACTATATTCAATTAATATACTGAATTTAAAATAGATATTTGGAAATCACAGAACTTATGTTGTTATTATTTACGTCACGACTTATTATAATTACAATGTTGATATTCCCATACGGATTTTGACAACCAATATCGTGTCTTCGTCAGTGGTATGTGATCACCACAAACCAGTGTTACTGGTTTTACAGTTTTACAGACAACATACGGAGTTGAATTCCATTAGTGTTGTATGGTATGTATGGTGTTGTATGGCGATATCGCCCCCCCCCCCCCCCCCCCCCCCCCCATAACATCAATAATCAGGCAGCGCCGTTTATGTTTCGCTGGCCACTGCATGCGAACAACCAACCAGCCTATCTCCCGTCTAATTTTCTGGACCCCTCCTGGTGGGAAAGCTAACAGAGGCAGAAGACACCTTCAGTATCCTGATACCGTCAAGAATGATATGGGTTTAGATCCTCCAGAGATCCGCCAACTCATGAATGACAGGAAAGTCTGGGCCCAGTATGTTGCGACTGCTTTTCCCATTTCGTCCACGGACGACCAATGATGATGATGATGATGATGATGATGATGTATTCACAGTGAACTACGTCAGAACAAGATAGAGAGATTGATTGCCATAGATCGCACTCAAGATTTCAGATGCAACGAATCAATTTGAAATCTGTATAGTTAAGGAAGCACTAGAAGTTAAAATGATTGATCCCTGGGTGGAGACTACAGATTAGCTGTCAAAACCCGTATGCACGTTTCTAATTACGTTTCTTTTCCAAATTTCGTACATATTTATTATTGGAGACATTTAAAGACAATTGCTAATGACTGTACCCCTTCTTAGTAATACTAGTGAATGATAAACTAACCAGGCCAATACGAATGATATTACACAGGACTTCCGCGGGTACGTGCTATCGGAGCTGGTTATGGGAAGGTTCAAATCAAGTGACAAGCAACCTCCAACGCCCGGAATAAAGGTCAAGGAAAAAAATGTGAAACATGGCGGTTCCTTCATGATTTGGGACACTGCGGGACAGATAGAGTTCCGTGTAACACATGCGATGTTTCTGGGAGCCAGCAGAGGAATAGTTGCCATTGTGTTTGATTGTTCCAAAGACGAACAACGAGAACAGGTATTTATACGACAAATGAGGGTTATTAACGTAGAAATTTAGACATATCAAGGATGTTTACGCCAATAGTTCTTGCAATCCTTGTTGATGGGCTTTATGTAACAGTATGTTCAGGAATAAGATTGCTTACACAACAGCCTTAGTCGGGGATAATATTTTGACATTGGATATTATTAAAATGTCTCTTCTTACTCACATATTACAGATACTCTATTGGCTGAAATTCCTCAAGTCGGGGAACAACCCATCAGAGCGACATCAACAAACCATCCTTTTGGTCGGTACACATCTTGATCGTTGTGATGACCCTCAATACTGTACGTAAGCAAGCATGTCAACGGACCCTAAACTATATTGGCGTGTGTTATAGACTAGCAAAACTACTATATACGAATAAAATATTCCAAATATTCTGTAACACAGTTTATTACCAGCAAGACCAGTGGCTTAGTGGTAAAAGCGCCTGGCTAGTGTTCAGGAGACCGGGGTTCAATATACGCCGGTGAATGTCCTTGCTTATATTTCGTGGGGACGTTCTCCGGTGCTTGTTAATGTTGTTGTTATGTTGTCTATCATAAAACCCAGTAGGTTGGTAAACCGTTTTATATTATGTTATATCATATTATATTATATTATATATCGTCAGCTTAATAAAATCATTGCCTAACTCATTTTTTTAATTAATTGAGATTTTTGCCTAAATCAGCTTTTTACCATGGGAGGCACCTATAATGGTTTAAGTGCCTAGGTAAATATTCAACTCTAAATTGTGCTACCAAATCAAAAAGATTATTGCCTAAGTCACGCGTCATATTTAGTGCATTACCTTAATCAAATAGTGTGACTATTTAGACAGCGAAAGTGTTTTATAAGTTTAGAAAGGGGATTGTAGTGTCAGAGTCTGGATGTAAAAAGGTAGAGTACTATAGTGGATTTCTAAGAACTTTTATATTAAAATAATTAATTTAAAATTTAAATTTAAGAAAAAGTATAGTCAAATTACCTAAGTCAGTTTGTTGATGTAAAAGTGCCAAGTAAAATACACAATCTGCCTAAGTCACACCGGTATATGTAGTTAAAGTCATTGTAATTGGTTACGTAATACTATTGAGACATGACAACATAGCCATAATGTTTCGTCTTGTATCAACATGTTATTATGCTTTATATGGTAAATAAAAGTAACAAAGTAACAACACTAGATTGTGGTTTTTTTATTGATATCAAAAGTAGTAAAAATGACTTAGGCATAATTTTATTAAGCTGATGATATAAAGTGATATGTTGTCAAACAAGCATTTGGTGATTAACTTTTATCTTCACACCTATTAACACTCACATGTGTATTTTTATTTGGATATAACACATGCGCACATATATTTTTTGGTGCCAGTGTATATTCGCACTTTGTACAGCCAGTTCCTTTCAATACCACCTTTGCCTGTTTTAACAGGGTTAGGGTTAGGGAACCCAACCCTAACCCTTACCAATTAACTAATTTAAAACGAGTTAAATTAGTTAATGGCCAGTTGTAATCTCAGAAGTTATACTTTACGAGATGTGGATATGCTGCATCATCGTGACTTTGTCAAGGATATTCATTCCCAACTGTTGAATGTCCAATGGAAATAAGCTTTGTGTTCAAACATTTTTTTGGCTATCCATGGTACTTTTGCTCATATGTTATTATGTCTATATGGGTTTTTTTCCTTCAAATTGCTTGGAGCAATTGAGTTATGTGTATGTATTACATGTTTGTATTTTAGCTGTTTCTCTATATGATGTTCGAGTACCTAATAAAATGTATACTACTGGATAACTGAGAATATTCATATTTATACTTTATCTTCTTTTATAGAATGTTTAATCTTCACCAAAAAGATAATTATATAAATCACATCTTATCATATGTGTTTACAGCAAAGGAAACAGCTGAGAATAACCTCCAATACTTCAAAGATCTGTTTAAGGACTACTTGACAATACACGATGAGGTGGTTGTGGTTGATAGTCGCCGGTCACAATCAGATAATCTGAAGATACTGCAAGAAACGCTGGACAAACTTGCACAACCACTACGTGTAAGTTGTATACGCATGAGTTCCATGGACATCGTTCGATGCGCGGGTAAATGTTGGCCTATACATCAATGCTTTAACAATATCAAATGTGTATTCATTATCAAATGTGTATTCATTAACATTGTAAGTCTATGATATGGGGATATGCCATACATTTGAGACATGATATCAACAGTTCGAAGAAGAAAACAAGTGTGTTAAATCAGATTATTACATTGTGTGTTAATGATAATCGCCTAGTTACAGAATCTTGTTTTAACAGTTTCTGCCTCTAAGAATGTACCATTTTTTGGGGTGTTGTGATTCATGGGTCCTCAGATCAACTTTTTAAAAGAAATCAGTGATACATTACCATACCATTATACTATAGCCACATTTTAAAATTCTTAACATTTTTTGTTCGGTCGTCAAAAATCACCGACATTTCAGTAAAAAAACCAGTAAAACGATTACTACTTACTAAGTATATCTTCTTTAACACATTGACAACTTTGACAGCCTTGCATTTACCACAAAAATGTGTTTAAAAATATAAACTGAAAACTAAGAAAGAGATCAAAGTCAAAGGTATTATCAGGTATTTAGTATTGTAGACAAACTACACCACCATATGGTTGAGTTTTGATCTTTAACTTATTAACGAAAATATGTATGTTTAAATATATTCTTAGGGTGAACAAATTCCAAAAATCTGTGACGAAATTACCAAACGGAAGCAAGTGTGGTGTAGACGTGGGAATCCCATCATGTACTTAACGGATTTCATGAAGAAGGTCCGATCTGATATTGATAAACTGTCCAGCGATGATTTGTTGAAGACAGCCTTATGGTATATGCATCATACGGGAGAGGTAGGTTGTAGAGACACTGATGACTTTGAAGATATCTATTGGATAATAATGTAGTGGTGCTGTTTCACAAATCCGTGATATGGGTGGTTGTAAGAATTCCATGAAAAAAACATCGGCAATATAGGACTCTAGTAAACATTCAAATACAAATAACCTGTGAATGATTTAATAGAGGTGGTGCATGACGTTAATTGCATAAGGGTGCCTCAAAACCAAAAAAAAGGATGCACGTGTCATTACCCTCATTTATTTCTCAGTGTTTGGTGTTCAGGTTTATAAGATCTAAAAGATAATTTAGTTGGTTTTCCAATACCGTTTCATCGATTGTGTTTATTTTCTCAGTTTAAGAAAAAAAAGTGTAATCAACAACGAGGACTCAAAGTTTGTGTCACTTTTATAAAAAAAAATCTTTTGGGGGAATGTATCAGTTTCGTCTTTAAACATTTCGTATATGGATTTGGTGTTTATACGAGCTTTACGATAACTTATTAAACTTTCTTATGCAGTTTGTTTTGTCAACTTTGCTTGAGTATATCTCTCCAGAGAGATGCTTGTTTGACCATGAGCAAACAATATCAAAAATGTGTGTTGAGAAATATAATCGATGTGTAAAATTGCTGTTGTGTTTAGCGCTTTAAAGCATTTCTTCTTAAACAATAGCTCAAATTTAACTTTCTGTGATCAACTTTAATCAAGTTTATTTTTCGATAGAATATTAAAGCAAATCAAACAGCATCTTAAAGCTCATGGGTCAATTAGTAAATATTGATAATTCAAAAAGAAGCATCTCATTTACCTAAAAGGGGGCGCAACATACGTTTAAGTAATCGTAAGGAGCAGGTATAACGTTAAGTTAAGTTAAGTTGGGAATCAAATTAATGGCATTCGAAAGCCAACTATTATATTAACTCTTGTGCTGACATACGCGAAGTAAAACATAGCACGACATACTTTCCATAACCTTTTGTATGTACCTCATTATTCCTCCTGCTGAGCAAACGGTGAGCAGAAACACTGTCTCAATCATCGTCATTCTAAAGTTCTGTTTATAACCATAAAAACTCGTTCTTCCAATGTGAATTGGGGCACTTGTTGAGCGGCAGCAGGATGGTTTTAATTCTACCCCACATTACAGATCTTTGTAAAGACCTTACGCTATCTTCTTTGTAATACTTTTAACCACTTGAAATGAACCCTTGTTGTCTAACAAAAGCGCTCTACTGCTATGTTCCTGGTTCGACTCCATTCATATTCATCCCAGTGGTTTTACCATTGATTAAACCAAAGTGGCCCAGGTGATTTCATGACTACTTTAGACAATTGATCATACATCTGCTTACCGGCCATCGATTGTCATGAATCAAAGCTTATTCAAAAGCTTGGACAATTCCCCTTGCATACCATTAAAACTCAAAACAGAATTGTGTACGGGAGATATTTTTAATATTTATTTTACAGCCTGTATATTGGTCAATGGGCGGCCATCAACACGATCGATGCTATATGATCTGAGGCACTTATTTGCTGAGTTGATCACAGCATGTATATAGCTTGCTGTTAGTGCTCAGATGAACATGATAACATGTTCGTTAGAAACTTACTTAATTTTCCATAGTGGTTTCAAAAACACACCTGTTGTATTCCTAAGTGGATTGTGTTTGATCCAGAGCTTGTATATCTAGTTTGTTTCTTGATGACGCAATCGGATGATGATGCCCTCTGGATCACTGAGTCGCAAAGATGACTGATTTGGTAAGCCCCCTCGTCGCCATTCATTAGGTGCTTTTGTTGGTCTGAGCCTCCTTTTCCCCGAATCCAAATTGATTCGAGTATCCATCTGGTATTTCTGGTATCATCTCTGGCAATGACCTTTGAGTCATCCCATTAAATGACGTGGTTCTCTTTCACTGCATGTTCGGCTACTGGGGACTTAAGTTATTTGTTCTCTGATTCTTTCCTTGTGGTCCAAGTGTTCTTCTGAGCTTTAGTTTTATGCTCCTTCTTGCACGTGCCGAATTCTCTGCCGGTTTCACCGATATAAGTCCATTCGCAGTTGGCACACGGGATCTCATACACGACCCGCCTTGTCATCGTTTAGAAAGGTTGTCTTTTGGGTGGACGAGAATTTTCTTGAGACTGGTGTGTGGTTTGACTGCCGAGGTGATGTTATGCTTGTGCAGTATCTTCTGAACCGGTTCAGTGACACCTTGGATGTATGGGAGACTGACTGAAGTTACCGATTGTTTTTGTCTGAGGCATTCGTCTTTTTGTTGAATGGCTTTCGCTTTGGGTTTCGACATTTGTTTTTTGACTTTGTTGAAAGACCACTCCAGATACCCACACGCAGATTTGAAAATCTCTTCTTCAAGAAATTTGTCCGCCTCTTTGCCAGTTACCACGTTGTCTTTTCTGTCAAGGAGAGCTCTTATCACACCGAGTTTGTGATAGAGCGGGTAAGCCGACTGAATGTTGAGGTATTGATTTGTGTGTGTAGGTTTCCGGTATATGAGGAGTTTCACGCTGCCGTCCGGTTTCCTAACGATGAGTGTGTCTAAGTTGCCTAGAGGGTATTGTTAGTCTTGACACTTCAAACTAGATGTCCTACTTCTTCATTTGGAGATCGCGCATTTTCGGTTGCTGCACCAACTCTCTGGAACTCACTACCTTATAATTTAAGATGCTGTGATTCACTTGACTCTTTTAAGAACTTGTTAAAAACAAGATTATTTGACTCAGTTTATAAATGATTTCTTTGTATTATACATATGTACATGTATATGCACATCATCCTTGTTTATGTATTTTTCATGTTAATTTGTATTTTTGTTTTATATGTTTGCGCCTCGGAATAGTTTTACCTAGATTGACGGCGCATTATAAATGCCATTATTATTATTATTATTATTACTAGCTTCATGATTTTACAAATGATAATACTTTTGTTCTTTCAAACCAGGTACATCATGCTAAGGAGGCGAATCATGATGACATTATCATACTTCAACCAAACTGGTTGACAACTAGCATATTCGCACCCATATTTGCAGATCGAAACTTCAGAGCCGATTACAAGGGATTAGAGCAGAAACAAGAGTATTCTGATGAAGACTTGAGACGTCATTTTAAACACATTGATACGGATGTACTGATTCAACTGTTAGTATATTTTGAGCTAGCGTTCAGGTATGTATACTATTGTTCCACTGTTATTATGTTTACACATATTGTTCATCTATTTCGCATAAATATTTCCTTTATTCCTAGATTGAACAACCTCTAAAGACACCGTGATTGATGTGCCAGGTTGTATTGATGATATCATTTGACAGTGTTTCAAAAAAGACCATTCTGAATCTTTAAGGGTAGTGAACATGAACACTGACGTTTCATTCTTGAACCCACTCTACATGCATAACTATAATAATTGTGCTGGTTTTTGAAATAGGGCTTGGTTATCCGAACGCTTACTGATGCTTTAAAACAACCTTAAGTACCAGTCAGAACCTTTGATAATGTGTCAAGGTTGAGATTTCTTCATCTTAACTCTATTCCACCTGTCATCACTTGAACAGTTGTAAGCCTGTTCACCTTGGGTGAACTAGCCAATAATAGGGTCATATTCTTGGATTCCGTGACATTTTATTTGAACCTTTGTTTCTTGGTGAATTTATAAACTAGAACCATTTTAAAAGAAAATTAGCTTCTTTGCAACCTCTCAAAAGTTACGGGAACTTTTGTTATAGCGCAAATTCCAAAATGCAATGAAGCCTTTCGCTACTTTTGCGAAGTGATCAGTGAACGATACCGGTCTTAATTTGTCTCATGTGGCAGGCTTACTCTCATGAATTGGTACAACAACAGCTATCTTCCATTGCGGTTGGCAAACTTCTTATTTGGGATGTTTACTAAACGCACATGCAAACTCGCTGATTATCCTGGATGAAATGCCGTCGGGGCCGACAGCTTTAACTGCTTCGGGGTTTTGAAGCATATTGTAAACTTCAAAGTCCTGGACAATTGGACAAGGATTGGGATCGGGTCTATCGGGTGGAAGCACTGTCGTATCAAGTGGCTTCAGATATTTGGAGACGGAGGCGAAGTGATTATTAATATGGAATATTAATACAGTCAGACTAAGACAACCGCTACGGCGTGTTGTCAAGCGGAAGCGGCGGCAGCGTAGGCGGCGAGGTGAGGTACCACCATATCAAGAATCATGCCCGCTAAAGACGGGCGTGATCCAGAGCAGGGCTGATGGCAAAGGTACGGTCGAGGAGACCAGGTGAAGTGGAGAAGGGTATTGGTGTGATTTATAATTATCACACGCCCACAAAAGTGCCGGTTCCCAGCCGTGAATGCCGCCGTGCATGTCCGGCCCAAAAAACGTGTTATTTAATCCAACGAGCACGTGCGGTGGACTGTCTAAGTCTCGGCCTCCGGCCTCGCTGCGTGAATGCGAGCCGAGGCCTCTCGGCCTCCGGCCTCGCATGAGTGGAGTGAGCACGGAACGAGACCTTGATAAACCACCAATCTTAGAGGTATGCTAAGTAATGGGTGTTGTAGCGATGAGAAACGGGGGAGTACCGCCGTAGCCGCACTAGGTTCATGCCCGCTACCAGATGGGCGTGACTGAATATGTGGGGACGGCGGGGATTTCCAAAGCATGTCGGTTGGTAGGCCGTATAGTCATTGGGATCAAAATAGGGTGGCGGCTGAACAGTAGACGAAAACATGTACTATGAAAATATTGAAAACATGTGATATGTGAAAATATTGAAAATCAGGTAATATGAATATTATGTGAACATATTGAGAAAGTAATGTATGTATGAAAATAACAGTTATGTATGTGAAGAGATAATACACACAAAATATTAAAACAATATTCTCTCCCTTGTTTTACTTACAGAAATTCAGACCAGAAAACATTCATAATACCTGCCAAGCTTCCACCTGGTGTGGAAGAGATAAGCTGGGATAATGATGAGAGACACACAAATGTGTTTGGCATCCGCATTGAATGTCAAGACATCACTGACATGTTCTCAGTCGACACATTCCCATGTCTACAAGTGAGCTGTATGAATCTTTACAGAATAGAAGACGTCAAACCCATCTTATCGCGATTTGCTTTAAAAGTGTTGGGAAAAGCAGAAGGCATGCTCCAACTCACCAAAGACAAACGTGCCATCCACGTGGCCGTCCGTGTTCAAAAGGAAACAGAACGACATGGATATGGTGAGATGAAAGAAATGAAGAAATTAGTCGAAAAAAAACTAATTCAACGATCGATTGGCACCAATGTCAAAGTGGGTTACCTCAGTCCAAATGATCTGAAGAAATCCAAAGACTTGGTAGAGAACGTCCATTACTACAGTGAAGAAAACTTGACTAAGGCTAAAGAGACAGACGGTTTGCTAAAAAATCCAAGGACACTAAGTATTGATACAGTCGATAATGTCGAAGGCATCACAGCAACAGATAGGACAACAGGTGGGTTATTGTACTTGGTTATAATTAGCGCTATGTCTTTTTTTCATATGAACTTACCCTCTAAAGTGCTTTTGTATTCGAATTCAGAGGTAGGTTAAAATAAGTGCTATGCGTGCGACAACTTTATTGATCATCACATTCGTATACACGCTTCAGTTCTGGAGATGAACAATTAAATAAGATATTCAATATTAGTGTTGCAGTATTTAAACGCCGATACATCGTACAATATATTTCGCAGGTCCATGTAGTTTGGGTGCACATAATTCAAGACGCAGTGTTATTGTACTGTTGGAGAGCCTAATCATTTTATTATACAGGGTGTCCCTAAAAAGGTGCACGTGTTTACCTAACGTGTTGACTATGAAGTCCTAGCATTTGGTGTAAGATATTTACACATATTGAAAGACTAAACACCTGGATTTCAGATTCTGCTCATTTCATCTGATCCGGATTTGTCAATCCTGAGATATAGCCAATTAACTAGAGCTACGCAAAATGGATGTTGTGTCACTTTATAGATTAAAAAGTTTATTCCTAAGATACAACTTCCACTTGTACGATTGCCCTTCACTCTACACTGTAAGTATGCAATTTTGCCTGGATTTTGCAGTTTGCACACGACGGCACTATCAATATGGCGGACGATGAAATAACGACCCTCTTGAGTTCGTGGGGCTTTGGGGACAATATTATCAGTATATTTGAAGGTAAGGCAAACAATTTATACTCACTCGTAACATGCAATCGTATAGACACTGTGGACAGCAATGATCGAATGAACAAGACATCGCTAAGCCTATAAACTTGCACTCAATTCACTGAGGCCGCAATCCCTACCCGACTGACAGTCGATCAGGATTGAGTGTAAGATTATAGGCCCAGCGACATCTCACTCATTCCATCACCACTGTCCACAGCAAATCACTATTGATTATAAATTACCTGCCTTACCTTCGATTAATCTGTTTACATGATATCGTTGCCCAGTAGTTGAGTATTTAACCCTAATAAGGTTACTTTGTTGGTTAGGTATTTTTAGCCCAACTGTTGGGTACAATGCATACCCAACTGTTGGTGAAAGGCATTACCCAACATGTGTTGGTTAATCATTACCCAATTGTAGGGTTGTTCATATTGAACCAACGTTGGGTAAAATGTTGGGCAATAAATTACCCAACACCATCACAGTGTAGTGTTATGCAAAATAACAGTTTTCTATTGAGACTGAATAGGTATAGAATGAGTGCCTGTGTATCCAAGCAGAACTGAATATAAAGATGTTTGTTACATGAATCGAACCAGTCCTTTTGACGAGGTTTCACAAAATGTTTATTGAGCCTACATTTTCAAAACAAGACAGACGCCATATGGCGGAGGTGTGGCCTCAATTTGCATTAGCATAAGGGTCTTCATGGTAGTGAAATATCATCAAACGAGAAGTCCAGCGGAAGTCACCAGAGAGTTTGCCATTTCCCAAACACTCACGTACCATCTCCGAATACATGTACAAAGGAGTATTGCAAATACTTGGTAAATGGTACAAGCACCAATATGGATAAAGAACATTCTGGAAGACTAAGGCATGAAAAGTGGCCGGACACACTAACACATTGATAACACGCGGCGTGCAATTCAGAGGGATCCCACAATAACTGCTCGTAGAAATCCCTTACCACATATTTATAAGGACACAATTGTTTAGTTAATTGATTCATTTTTTGTTCCTCAGTCTCTTTTAAACAATTCTGGTCAAATGCCCACCCCAATTGTTTCAAGACGATGATCTAAGAGATGGCGTGTCCAACGGTTAGTCAACCTAGAAACAAATAACACTTAAAACATCCGAAAAAAAATCCCGAGACCCACGTGTCTATTGTTTCGTAGAACCATCTGTTGTTGTTGCATCTAATAAAACCATTTAAATTCCACGTATCATTATACAAATCATTAACAAGTATTTTGCTAGTTGGTCAGAAGTCACAAACTGGTCCAAAAAATGTTTCACCTCTAATAATGTTCAGAAATGCACCAATTCTGATTAAACGGGACAAAAATGACCCACAAACTATATATTGTTGGAAAGCTTATGATTCAAGGTTGTTCATTTTTGCAAAAAAAATCAAATTATACAGGGTGTGTAAAATGTTTATAGGGTGGGACATAAAAAAGTTGATCGTTTTTGCTCCTCACAAAATATTTGATAGTTTGTACAATTAGGGTTTAGCTAAAGATAGTCATCAAAATCAGAACAACCGCAGAAGGTGCTACCAAATTTGCTAAGAATCACTTGCCCAAAATGTACACAGGAAAAGTACAGGGTGTCTACAATCATGATGAAATAATGCATAAAATGAAGGTTTGTATATAATATTCTATGAAATTAAGTTAGCATGGACTATTTAATTTAACAGAAAATGGTTATCAAAATGAACTACATGGATGTCGTTAAAGTTACTTTTATTTTAAATACAGAGTGGTCCAAAATAGGTCTAAATAGCATTTTTTTCATAAATCTATGAACAAATCTGTGAAGAAACACTTCTGGATTTTTTAGTTAAATGTTTAACTACCCAGGGTAGAAAAGGACCGAAGAGTCTCACAAATGAAATAGAGAGACTGCGATTTGGCCATTGTTTAATCAATAAAATGAATAAAACTGTGTATTTTTTTTACATTAAAACACTCCCTGAATTGAACATCATATTCTAGTAGAGAATGTCTAGATAACAATTCAATATCATTATTCATAGTAGCAGGAACATATTATTAACACATATGAGAAGTTTGAAAACTTTCCTATGTATACTTTTAAAATGGCATCAATTTCAAAAAGTTCTAGTTTTCCGCTATTTTGTGTAGAAAACCTATGGGCGCCACATCCACCGGCCTCACCCTTGACTCACTCGTCGTTTAGATTGATAACTTCACTGTTGCTAAACATGTGGCTTTGATCCTTTTTATTCGGTAGCTGGATGAATTGTCTTTAATATGATACCAAACATTTTATGTTTTTCTGACAACTTCTATTCAAAATAGAGACACGTATCACGATTTTAAGGATTTTTTGAAACGGCCCCACCTTATTTGATATACATATTAGTGACCTGTGACCTAGTACATTTGACTGTGTTTCATTTAAACCACGGAAGGCAACATTAATCATTATTTTCAGTCATTTTCAAAAAAGTCATCTAACGGTCTAGAATTTTGATTACAAGTCTTATCTGAATTACTATGCCATTGAACATACTCATGCCAGGTATGCTGTTTTGTTGTGAGTGTCAAATGCCCAAGGTATCCTTTTAAAACTGTCAATTACTTAATAATTAAAGAATACTACAGTGCTAACAAAATAATATGCTCCAAAACCTATACTGTTTACGTAAAATATCAATTCTTACAATATTGACAAAATAGTTTATAATATTTAGTTTGAGAAATTGAGCGTATGATTGACTGAATAGGAGTCAAAATCCAACAACATAAGAACAATTCTTATTTTATCTTTGGTTCCTGTCGTTAGTAAGATGACGATTTCGGATGCTTCAATTGATCAATACAGCTCATACCCATTATACCTGTCATACCTGTCATACTATCATGTGTTTTCAAACCACAAGTGCGAGCATGATTATTGCCCTTTTGTCTATTTTTTTCGGTGAAGCATTCTTAATTGTTAATCAAACCGATCGTCGCCAACAAAAATTGGAGACATTGAACAATAATATTTCTTTTGATATTTGTAAGGTTGACTATATTTTCAGAATTACGAGCGCATTAATTACACTGTAAGTTACTTTGTGAGCACGATACACCATTGATGAATTACAAAAATACCGCGTTTTTTCACCTTTTTTCATCTTAGCCGGACCAAATACTGCAAGGAAGCCAAAAGTGGTACCAGCGGGTATGTAACACTTTAATTTGATAAAAGCCATTTATTTAAAGGGCATTCATAAAATCAACGTAATACTATCAGTGAATGTAATACTATCAGTGAATGTTACACTCTCAGAACAAAGGTTAAAATCTTTAACCATGTTGGTTAAAATTTTAACCAACAGGAGGTTACCAGGTGAGCCACACAATTGGTTGGTTGAAACTGTAACCAACAGCTGTTGGTTACACTTTAACCTGTGGTTGGTTACAAATTTTAATCATTTGTTGGTTAATATGTTTTGACCAACAGTGGTTGGTTAAACTTTAACCTGTGGTTGGTTACAATTTTTAATCATTTGTTGGTTAAAATGTTTTAACCAACAGTAGTTGGTTACAAATGTTGGTTAAACTTTTTTTTTTTTTGGTGCTATACAACATTACAATATTGATGTTTCATTGGCCCAATATTGGCTTTCAATATTGGCGCCAACCCGTGGCCAGGACCAACAAGGGACAGGACAAGGAACAAGATCCTAGCTACGAGGCCGGGAAGCGATAACTTGAAACAGCGGCCGCAATTTTTAGACCACGTCAGAATTTGTATATGAAATCAATTGTGTTATTTTCCGCCCCTGGTATAATGTGCCCATTATTGGAACACTATTGGTTGCCAACATAATGCCAATTGAAGAGCGCCAATGTAAAACCAATATTGGTCCAATATTAACTGGCAACATGATGCCAATTGAAGAGCGCCAATGTAAATACCAGGGGCGGGAAATAACACGATTGATTTCATATACAAATTCTGACGTGATCTAAATAATATGCGCAATATTTTCCTCACAAATGAAATTCTTTGGCGGGAATCTTGTTATGACATGTTGTTGGTTAAAATTATGATGCCTTGACCAACGTTGAATAAACTAAAAATTATATATATTTTTACTCTTTAACCAACGCAGTATTAAAAGTAATTTTTAACCAACGCTTCATTTGTAACCAATGTTGTATACTTTTTAACCAACGTTCTTTGAACCCATGGTTATTTAATACCTGTTCTGAGAGTGTAAACTGTTTTTAACAGAGAACATTTAACGTTTTCGTATTTGAATAGGAGATTTTGAAAATGTTCGATTCATTTTGGGGGACACATTACTGTGTAGGTGTCGACTGTTTTCGATTTGCCGGGTTTTGGTTTAAAAACTGACAATCGATACTTCCAACAAACATGAATTTATGAAGAACTATTAAAGCAAATTGTTATTAATAAAAACAACCAATAGCTTATTCCCAGTAGTTTTGATTTCTAGGAAATAAATGAGAACGGTCTTAGATTATGCGGTTTGTTACTTAAATGGTGGTATTAAGGTAACTACATACGACGTTATCAAATGTATTGGTATTTTGACATTTTTGCATTTTTGCATTTCTGTTGATGTACAGGGTGGTCCAAAAAAATATATATACCCAACTTTGGAGGCCATTTTCTCCTAGATGATAACATATTTTAGTAAATTGGTTTGCATATTATTAAAGCATATATCGTTGAGCATTATTGGTGAAAATAGGGAAGATACTACATTAATATTTGTTGAGATATTGCTATTTTTAGCGAGTATGTGTAAAAATGGCTTTTCCACGGGAGCTGTCAATGCATCAACATGTTTGAATATGATATGACCAACCCCTGGACACTCATTGTCTATAACAATAGAAGGCAGTGACAGTCATGAATATACAATGAATAATCATATCAATGAATATTAAAAAATACACGTCATTTGTAGAGTCGAAAATTGAAAATACCAGACGATGGTGGACACGAACGGTCGTAATTTTTAAATCTCCGTTGGTTTCAATGTTATAATGGATGGATTTTGATTATGACCACAGAAAATTCATCCCATGGGGCCATGTTGTTACTAAATTATTATCATCCTAAAACCGCTGGAGCTGGATAACAAATTCAAGTGTCAGTATCGTCAATAATTTTGAAGTTATTATGACATTGAAACTTGCAAAATAAAAGGAGCCTGGTCACTTTGCGCAAATATAATCTTTGACTTACTGGTAACTAAAACATGGACAATACCAGTTTTTTTATGTTTTGTTGCATGTTGTTACAATCTATTTTTAAAGACCTCGACCAATAGCTTTTGGACCCGGGGTTCTCACTATGTAGTAGTACTACGTATTAACGTGCCTACCTTTTGGAGTGCGCGCCTTTTCGCGAAATTTGGTATCGATGGGTGGCAATCAAAAAGGTTTTCATTATGCCCCCTCTTTGATGGTATAGAATGGCCCGTACTTTGTTAGATAGGTTTATTGATTAAAATACACTTAGAACCCAATTTTGGTTAATTATTACACTTTTGAGAACCCAATTTTCTACTTACCTTCTGTTTATTGTTTGTATATACAAGGGTATACAAGGGTAGGCCTATACTGATCGGTAGACATTTCACTTTGGTATACCGATCGGGTGTTAATTTTGCATATGATGCAGGTGTAGAAAGTCTGGGAGGCACATGCACGTATGTTTCTTCTACCAAAATCAAACGTAGGAGGAACTAGGCTACGTATGATTTCCCCCCCCCCCCCCCTCCCCCCGCTTTAAACAGCTCATTTGCGGCGATCCAAAGACTAAATAGTTTTTTTTATTGGAAATTAAAATAGCAGTTAAGCTATAACCATTATAGGCATCGGTTATTTGAACCGTGGATTAAACATGAAGCCAAAATGTTGACTAATTAGTATTATCGGCACGGAAAAGTTGAAACATCTTGATACAAATAGTGACGCGGACCTCTTGCATTTACCGTGTAGTTAGTGCTCAACAAGTCAATGATGAATCTCTTCTGACCGGTGTCACATGTATAGAATCATTGTACGCACAAGATTCAAGAGTATAACATAATCGCTGTTATACCTGACATGATGTTTTTCAACATTTTAAACTGGGAGTGAAATGTGTTCGTATAAACATTGACGAAACCGTACGGTATTCAGTGGCGGACGGATCCTAACGTCCCCCCACCGAATGTAACCTATCAAATATTCGTACGTCCGGCATCGTCTGAAAATCGAAAAGGCCCTCTACTGCCCTCTAACCTAGAAGGGGACTTCATTTTTTTTCTACGCATGCGTGCGATTTCTTTGGTTTGTCCACCAAAATCGTTGACAAGTTCCTATTGAGTATGTACTGCAATGCAAGTGACAGAACTTGTTGTGATGCGCTAGTCAACAGTATATCTGTCCCCCGGGATCCATAAAAGCCTTAGGAAAAGTTCCCGATGTTCTAGCCGGCCGCGGAGTCATTCATTGGTATCCCATGGTAAGATCAAGCAGACAATATTGATATTGACGATACACATTATCCAAAAAAGTTTGATGTGATTTGATTTTAATGTTCCCGGACTGGATGATAATAAAAACACACACAATAATACCGCTTTATGAAACACCTCACCTGATTGTGACCGCGCGGGAGCACTTCTTTGGCCGGCCTGGCCCTGTGAGACCTATATATATTTTTTTTAAATGCATATAACTTGTCATAATTGATGTTTTATTGACTTTTAAATCGCAATGTTTTTATCAATAGCAGCTGACTGTATTTTTCTCCTATGGCTGTTTTAACAAATTTGTTTGTATTTTTTGAGGTGTTCTTTGCATTGAATATATTTATAATCTTGTTATCATGTGTTTTAATGTATGTGTAGTTTTTTAAGATATTGATCATTTGTTTGTAAAGCGCATTGGTGCCGTTGCTTTATGCGCTGTGTGTTATTATTATTATTATATGCTATAACCGTCTCTAACGTTAGTATTCTACTGAATAGCACACATTTACACGTGATACATGCGCTATCTAACTGAAGGATACATGTAGCACACATTGAATTAAAGATTCTTGCACACATACTACTAGTAATGCCACATGTGACGCATGCGCTGTCTACTAAAATAGCACATAGTAATGCCACATGTGACTATATGCGCTATCTACTGACGATAGCGCGGCCACCGCATACACATGTGCTAACTTAGCACACATAGTAATGCCTCGTGTGAATGTAGTGTGACATGCGTATAATAGCACACATAGTAATGGCACACGTAACTATGCGCTATTAGCACTGCCACCACGGTTATACATGCGCTTATCTACTGAAGTAGTGCCACATGTGATAAATGCGCTATCTACTGAATGAGACAATGTGCACATCTTCAAAAGAAAGAACAAAATCAATTGTTTCTGATTGTGTTCCGAGTGCTGGCTATGGCGCCTCTGATACCATCGGACCAGGCTTTCAGTTGACGTACGCATAGGAGCATCGTTGAAGCAAATGTCCCCTGGTAACCTTTATTCCAGATCTTAAATAAGAAATCTTGTTTTATTATACAGAATCCACTTTACTCATGCGTGCCCATAACAAAAGGTTTTAGCTCCCATATTATTCGTTGTTCAGATCAAGTCAATGCACGACCTTCAAGTAACCCTTTGAATACAAGCGTTAAAAGAATGATCTATACACTGGCGGGTTATTTTCAAACGAGTATCCATCAACATGTGTGTTGTACAGAGTAAGATATATTCTGGTGGTGTTGCTCTTTTTATATTCTGAAACAAACTTTAGCTCCCCATCGCCGAAACGTGTATTACCTCTAATCACCCTTCAGTGGTACAAGACTTGATCGAGTCTATCAATAGTTATCTGATTCCCTTTTCCACATAGATTTTGACATCATTGCGTCTCCCAATTCGTTTATTAAAAAGCTGACTTATTGTTTTGCTACAAGATCTGACTTTCCTGAGTGAAGTTGTATCAACGATTTTCTAGAAATTCATCGGTTGTACAGATTTCCAAAAGAGCCTTAAAAATTGGTAATCATGGCAATGGTATTAAATTTAACGTTAGTAACGGTCCCGTTTCTCATGTTTCTCTGTTTTGGAAATGTGTTTGCTTCTTGTATACAAATAGCTACAAATAGTAGATTAGCCTAGCTATATCAAACTAAACGTGATGTACACAAACTTGCGCTGACTGGTAAAATGGTTTTACAACAAGTGTTGCTATCATTATCAAACCGAACTCAAATTAAATCAAATTAAGTCACTTATTTATCGCGCTAATATACATGTATAGTTTACGCATACAATTGTTTAAAAGTTAAATAAATCAAAGAGATAAATGATAGAAAAACAACAACTATAAACGCATGGGCCTTTATAATTTACAAAAATTGACATAAACATGATGCTACATTAATCCACCGTCAAGTTTTAAAAAGCCTGGCATTCACGGATACACCGGGAATCGAACCCGTGTTGTCGTTTGCAAACAACATGGCCTACGATGCACGCCACAGAGATCAACGAGTGTAATTGGTGATAGTTTAATTATTAACCATTTATCCATTTATTTATAACGAACGGATTTGTATCGTGCCATTTTTGCCATTTTATACCATATTTGTATGTTACTCTCGCACAAAATGTGTTTATAATGTGATTATACTCCTTATTTTTGAAAGAACGGTAAATAATGATGACATTTTCGAACACAAAAATTGCATCATTTATACGGTCCATAATCATTGTTAGACTGGACGTTGTGTGACGTGTTGCATAATTCATGTATTCAAATTACTGCTTCGAATCGATCTGTTTTATGTACGCTTTTGTTATACTTCTCGGTCGCTCATCGCCAACGCTGTGCATGAGAACAATAGAAAAGTCCCCTCCCAGGTTAGAGGGCGGTATCTGTGACCTCTCACAGCAGGGCATAGGGTCAAGGCAGGGTTAATCATATTAATGACAAATATGCAAATGAGCTAAGTGTCCCCTCCTATTATATATACTCCTTGATATGACAATGACACACCTTTGTATTCATTGCACAGTTGACAATGACAAGCACACCTTATTAAACTTAATCCTTAACTGCTTATAATGGGTCTTGGGTCATTACATTATTGTGTCATATCATATTGTCATAAAAGTGCATATCATGTTGATGCATTGACAGCTCCCGTGGAAAAGCCATTTTTACACATACTCGCTAACCCCGTATTAGACTACTGTCAGTATGCATTTGAGCGCCCCTCGATATATTTGATCATACTCTCTGTCACTAGTTTAGTTTGGTTATGTAGTATTGTTCTTTTTGAGTACGCTCTTGTTAGTGTTAGTATTATCAGCTTAAATGATGATTAATGAGAAGTGGGACAATACGGTCATTTGTTAGGGTTGTCTTTAAGGTGAAAATAATGACGTTAAGGCGAACATTTAAACAAAACTAAATTCACCTTAATCATCATCTAACCCTATTGTCACACTTCTGTTTAATGACGTCTTATCGTGACGTCATGCGTGAGATGTTTGTACTTGTTTTGGTATGTGTGGAAAGAGGAGACCTCTAGATATACTATTGTACAAACCAATGAATCTCTTGACCTCTCACTCTATACACTACATTAATACACATGACCTTTTTTTTTAATGTAAAAAAAAGTAATGTTACTGAAGATTATTTTTTTTCATTAAAAGGTATCCGCGCAAGACGTGAAGTACAGAATGTCTTGAACAGAGCAAGGACACTTCTTCGGGATCATTTACTACTTAACTCAGGGGTGTTAAGAGATTTTGTGTCCAAAGACGTGCTGACAGACGAGGAAAGGCAAGAGGTTGAACACATAAATGTTACACAGCAACAGGTGGATAAGTTGATAGATTTCCTGATGAAGAAATCAACAAAGGTCTACCAGACATTCAGGGAATATCTTGAAAAGCACGACAATTATTATGACCTTTTCATACAACTCCAAACGTTAGAGAAGAAGTGTTTTAAAGGTAGGCACATCAATTATAGTAAATGTTTTAATGAAACGTTAATAACTGTTTTTTTAAACTTAATTTGTCCTTGGAAAAAATCATGGGGAAGTTAAAAATGTATCTGTTTCCATATTTGAATGTGTGATTTTGAAAATGTTTGATTCAATTTGCGGAAACATACCTGTGTACAGTAGGTGTCGACTTTTCCCGATTTATCGGGTTTTGGTATAAAACTGATAATCAATACTTCCAACAAAAATGAATTTATGAAGAACTATATACTATACACAATGAACATCAATATTAATGACGATAACCAATAGTTTATTCCCATTCAATTTGATATCTAGGAAATTATTGAGAACGGTCTTGAATTATGCGGTATGTTAATTAAATGGTGCACACAGAAAACACTATGTAAAAAAATTACACAAATTATGTAAAAAATACACAATCTGTGTAAAAATAGAACTCCATAATACTATGTAAACAGTTGTGTTAAGCTTTTGCATAGGAATTTACACAAGCTTGGGTATATATTACATGTTTTATGTAAACTCTTACATAATAATTATGGAGTTCTATATTTACATAATTTTTTACATAGTGTTTTCTGTGTGTGGTGGTACTTACCAAGTTTTCAAATTTGTTGGTATCTTGATATATTTGCGTTCCTGTACTCATAATATAATCATGTAGTATCTAAATACAGTTGCCATATAGTGACTAGATATAATGATGGGTCCAATATTTCCTAAACTCTGTCTCAATTTTAGCCCAAATTCTAGCCCCAAACAGTCAGCTGAGGACGCAACACATTGCAATTACCTTTAGACGGAGCTAAATTCAGCCCGTTCTCCATGCTGTTTGTGTTGCTTCGTCGTGAAATATATATACGTTGTTTTTATTTCCAACGAGCAGATTTGTGACACAGTAGTTGGATATTAGTATTTGAAAATAATTCTCTGAGATATTCAGATATCACATAAGGAAGAAGCATGCATCTACATGTAGAAGATAAACATGATAAAGCATCCAACTGTTCAGAATTTCGGGACAAATGACAATAAAAGTGATAATACACTATCTACCACAAATGAGTTCCAAATGAAAACTGAGTGCTGAATACTTGCCAAGGTATGAAGTAGAAATTAATCTTCAAGTGTTTAGAATGATGGACATTGATACAAATTGAAGCTGTTCAATTGTTTCCCAGGCCCAAGTGCGGATACAAACTAATGTGCCTGGGGACCACGACAATAACATAAAGGATATGCCACAGCTGTCTTGTCTTGGAACGCTCATCTAATATCTGTGGCTTTACAGTTTAATTTGCATGAGAATACACACATGACAAAGTTGCCCGAAATGATTATGAATATACATCCGCCAATGCTCGGTGTTAATGCTAGCTGGAGCTTATGTTGGCCATGCACATGAACATATGAATTGAGCAGCGTTCCCCACGTGTCCATGAATGACTAGCCACGTCTGGTACTGACAACTGAGGATATTGATGCATTCGTTATGGAATGTGATAGAAGCGTGTGGACCATAACTCTGCCAATGAGTTAGTAATAGAAGTTGAAAGTGGAAGAGAAACCTACGTCTAAATGGGAAATAAAGAGTCCAAAAGAAGTACTCTTTTTATATAGGAACAACAGTGCTGCCTCAAGTATCTACGTACGACTAGCCAATCCTGATACTGACAACTGAGGATATGATAGAAGCATGTGGACCATCATGATAACTCTCTCAATGAGTTAGTAACAGCTGTAGAAGTTGAAAGTGGAAAAGAAACCTACTTCGAGGTTTCTTACATCTAAGTGGGAAACAGTCCAAAAGAAGTACCTTTTTTCGGAGGCAGGAGCCCTTTTTTTCTAAGACATTATACATTTATAATTACTTACTATTCTTAAACTAAATTATCTTGGGCATGTACATGTTATGGTGAAGATTGCTATTGTGAAGCTCTAATTACAAAATAAAAAGGTGCAAATATGGATGTGCTTTCCTCTACTATCACACGGTATACTGTTGAGAATGTAACGACACGAACTTTATTTTTATATTGCAGAGCAAAAGTAGAACAGACAAATCTGAATGCAGCATAATAATCCATACCAGCAAAAGGCGCCGGTAGATTGAAAACAGAATCATCTGAACCCCAAGATCATGCGTTATAACACTTTCCAAGTCACCTTGATGATACTACTAAGATGAAATTAGGTTTTGACTTACAATGCGATCAGTTCAAGAGATCTGATGATCTAGATGATTAGCATCCATAATGTTTACACACATTGAGAAGCCGCCAAGGACTGGAAGATTGTTGGAAATAATGTCTAATTGATGCACTTCAGGAAATGGATATAGATAACCTTGTAAAATATGTACAAGATATTATGATATTTGTAAGGCAAGTTTTTAAAGTTGTATACGCAGGTTTTTTAAATAGGTTTATATATATATATAATGCGGCGAGCCTTTTTATGGCAGTTACTTTAATAGACTATTACGTACACATGACCTCTTGCAAAATAGTACTAGACTTGGATTCGAAGCTGAACATTTTGGAGAGCAAGCAAGATATGTTGATGAGATTTAAAACAACTAGATTTACTGATGCGCCACATTTTAGTAACCAACTTGCGAAAATTTTCGAATTTGCACCTATTTTTTGCACGATCGGGGTACATTTTGGCTCTAAACAAGCTTGTAGCAAAGAATATTGCATTTTGGGAAGACAAATGCGCGCGTAGCGCGCGAAATTTTTTCATCTGTGTACACATTTTCCGGGGAAGATTTTCAAAGGGGGGGCGATCGCCACCATCGCCCCCCCCCCCCCTTCTTACGGGCCTGACTTGGTCATATTTTTTAGAATTTACAATGGCAAAATTCCCTTTATAACATTAATTTCAAAATATTTTAACATTATGTAGGCAGCATATTAACTAATGTTACTGTTTTGAGGGCACATACGCGCGTAGCGCGAGAAAAATTGCTATATTTATACATCTGACTGTCATATATGCCTATGGAATTTGGCTATATCATGATATGATTTTTTTTTTAAAACAAATTTTAACCACTCTCGCGCCACTTAGGATGTCTTGATGCGCCACAAGTGGCGCGTGCGCCACCATTTGAGAATGCTGATCTAGATGATTGACGTCCAGTGTTCAGAATGTTACACACATTGGAAAGTACGCTATGGTTGATTGATACTCTTCAGAAAATGGCAATGGAAAACCTTGTATACACACAGGGTGTATCTAGGATTTGTTGAACCGGTGGGCAAAACTCCTCACGAGTGGGTCCAGGGACCCACCTTAGTATGAGTGGCCATAGTATAAACAAATACGTGTAAGGTTAGTCGTCTAAGATAACATCGTACACGTCGAAGATGAGCAAAAACAGTTTACACCTGAGTCATTCGGGGAAATCTAAGTGGGTACATTATAAAGTATGAACCTTAATCTATCATTTAACACAATCTAGATTTACTGAATATTCATAATTACGTAATAGCATTAGCATAAAATAACCCATATTTGGACAGTGAAAAACATGCCACTTTGGCAGGAAATTTTAATTAGCTTGATAGCACGTGTATTGAAATGAGCAGAACTTTGTTTTGGATAAGTGTGCAAGTCTAACATTTGGCATCGGGAAACCAGAGACCATGTTCAACGAAGTCCTAAATGGAGAGGTTCTGTCAAAGACGACTTTTGGAAATACACTGCATCTTATCTTGGTCAACATTAGGCTTTGACAGTGAGCTCCAAAATGCCGAAAATCCAAAGAAATGAAAATGATAGTTATAGCAAACAATTGGGATTTCCTGAAATACCACAGCAAATGCAGGATTCGTTATTGTATAGATGACAGGGTATCAATAAATACATCGAGAATTGTTGAATTTGGAATAAAAATCTGCGCATGCGTAGAACACACGGTGGTCAGAAAGCGCTCATAATGAGCAGAAATGTTAAACAATCACTACAACCAACGTAAAAGTTACAGATAAGGAATTGAATTTAAGAAAACAAGAACTGTGGTGAACTTCAATACATATACAAAGTTCAAAAATGTAAACATCTATTTGAAAATACAATTCAATTTAATGTTATGGTCAGTATAATTTACTCAAATTGGGTAACACGAGTTTCATTGTATTACAATTTTCTCTGCAGAAAACGGTTTCAGATATTGTCTTTATAATCTCCCGTTTAAATCTATAACATGTAATAATGAGGAACAAGAGGTTTAAGCCAAATCTTGCGGTTGGATACCTTGACCTTGACTGTTTATTAAGTAATGTTGAGCACATAGTACTGGTCTATCACTGTTTCAAACGGCAACTTATTCTATGCATCAGTTCTTGAGATATTTTGAAAAAAAGTAACTGTGCATCAAATTGCTTGTAAATATTCTCCGCCCTGATCAGCTATTTTTCATGCAGTGTCCAGAGAGTATTGATTTTACGCATGTGCCATTACGTAATCCCACAAACGATATTGTTCATTCATGCATAACGAGGAAAGATAAAGACCCATATTTCAAATTACCCTAATTCTAGTTGGCATACGTCGCGCATGAGTGGAGAAAAACAATGGTTGCGGGTATTTATTGAACGCCCCTCGTACGTTTAATTGTCAAATGTTATGAAGAAGGAGAAAAAATACAAAATATGTTATGGGTCTATGCAAAGGTAAAGGTGTAAATAAATGTATATCTGAACTCAAAAGACAAAATGGCAAGACTGCAAATAACACTCTTGATATCCTAAAGGAAACTGTACAATACTATTCTAACTTGTACTCTTCAAAAGATATCGATATTAATGATATGCACGAGTTACAGTAGCTAAGCAATATTGTGAAGTGAGGTGCTTGACCGAAAAAGAATCATTATCCCGATTATGATGGCCTTACAGTTGAATTCTATAGGCCTAAACTGCCCTCTGGCAGATACGTACGGAATTCCATGGGATACGATGCGCGTGCATAAAGCCAGTTTCGAGTCCCGTTTGTTGGACGAGTCAGACTATAGGATTTGCTCGATTAAAATTCGAGAAATTCCCGTTTACAACACAGAAATAAGTGTTAGACCCTCAGTCTTCATGGCGAAGGGTGATAAGGATATTAAGGGTGAAGCCAATGGCTCATCGACGAAAGGATCAGAAAATAATCAAATTAAAGATAAATTAAAGGTCATAGAACCTAAGAAAGTTGCCGGCAAAGCCACGAACACAGCTGCCAACGGCAGTAAGGCAAGCACAAGTTCAACCGCCGCTGGCGGAAAGCAGTCGGCCAAACAATCGCAAGTCTTGAGTGAATTGGTCAAGAGTATGAGCGAATTAGCCGCAGAGGTTTAAAGCAATAAAGGCGGCCCAACAAAGTTATCCTCTCGCACCTGTAAGGCCCTTAAATGGGAATTTTTGAGAGAACTACCTTAAATGGGAATTTTTGAGAACTATTTTCCTCCCGGGCGGCATACAGTTATGGTTATATGGAGATGGGGTCGGAGGAATATAACTGTGACCCGAGCGTTTCGCCGGAGGTCAGTTTACGATCAATTAAGACAACAACAACAACAACAGGGGTCAGATCTATCATCTTCGGACGGACCGGTTGTGAATGCAAATGTGTCGGGGAACGGTGAACTTGATTTGGATGTAGTTGATGACAAATACGATAAGTTTTTGACGGAGTTTATGAATCCAAAAGAGGAGACAATTGCCCCGGTTGATCCACGATTAGCAGCCGGAATCAAGTCGATGTTCAGGAATGGAATCGATTCTCACATGTTTCGTAAGAAAGTATCGATGATCAAATGCCCGAGTAATATGAAGGAGTTGTATGATGTTACAGACGGATAATCTAGTGTATGTCCTCTAGAAACATCAAGTTTTTCTTTTAGTTCTTTTACAAACAAGTTTGATAAAATAATCCAAACAGCCATCACGAAGGCTGGTTGTTGCATGACGCAAATGGTGGACAGTATTCAGAATACGGTGAATGCTGGAGATGGTGAAGAGAGATGTGCAAAAGCAGATGAGTGGACGAGCTTGTGAATGACTGGTCTGGCATTGCTAGGACATGGTTTTCACAATCTTTGCTTGAGACGTCGAGAGTTACAGAAGCCTGATCTAGCTTCTAGATTTGAGAATATCTTTGAAACAGATGTGACACACAATAACTATATGGTGGTAACGAGAACATTGAAAAGATGGTGAAAGAAAAGTCATCATCAGCAAAGCTCTACCGTCCTTTTAAACAGCAGAGTATAAATCAGCCACTTCGAGGCCGAGGTTATGCTATGCAAGAAGAGGGTTTTACCCACGGATCCAATACTGTACAGCCGTGGAGGAGGCCCAATGCGCAGAGGCAGGGTTTTTCTATGCAATAGGTGCGGCTCAATACCCACCATCAAGAGGAACGATGTTCACTAGAAGGGGTCAAGGTAGTGTAATTTGCTCCATCAAAAACTGAGGTAAGCTTAGGGTTGAAACAGGAAATTGAGACATTGATCGAATCCATAATTAAACAAGAACCATCATTTATTGCTGGTAGGTTAAGGACAGGTTCGGATGAATAGCGTAAGATTGCATCAGATAGTGAGATCTTGCAGACAGTTTCGGGATGCACAATTGTATTTACAAAGGGTATTATACCAACTCAGTCAAGCAGGCCGATATCTAAATTTAATTTAGAGAAGAATGCTAATCAGGAAATCCAACAATTATTAGAAAAACAAGTACTAGAGCCTACTGTTTCAGAAGAAGGAGACTATTTGTCAAATATTTTCCTAGTACCCCAAATCAAAAGAATGGTACTCACAGGTTGATTCTAAATTTGAAGCAATTCAATTATAATGTTGAATACCATCATTTCAAGATGTAAACATTTGTTATGGCCATCAAGCTCATTTCCAAGGGTTGTTTCATGGCTTCAATACATTTGACAGATACCTAATATGGCGTGTCAATACGACATGACTTCAGGAAGTATCTAAGATTTATCTGGAATGATAATTTGTTTCAATTCACATGTCTGCCAAATGGACTTGCGTGTGCACCTCGAAAATATACAAAAATGATTAAACCAGTGTATGCCTTTCTGCGCACTGCTGGGTATACTGTGAGAGTTTTTTTGGATGATATGTTGATCATAGCGAGTTCAGAATCAGAATTAAAAGAGTCTGTACACGTCATTTTATAAACCTTAGCTAAGCTAGGTTTTTTTGATAAATTACAAAAAAATCAGACATGATACCATGACAGAAGATAATTCATTTGGGGCGCATTCAGTAATTTATTTATGTCAAGAAAAATCAGGACACTATCAGAAATGTGGCAAAAGTTATAGGTACTTTAGTAGCCTGCTTCACAGCTGTTCAGGCGGGACCTCTCAGATATAGAAATCTGGAACATGAGAAAGAGATAGCCCTTAAGTACAAAAAGGGGAACTGTGATGCTATATTGATCATAACAGACCGAATGAGATATGACTTACGATGGTGGATAGATAATAATGAGTCCCAGAAGAGTACCATAATAATAGACGATCCTGAAATAATCCTCACTTCTGATGCCTCACTCAAAGATTGGGGTGGTACATGTGGTACATGGAAATTTGGAGGCAGGTGGAATGAGGTAGAAAAAGTAGAACACATTAATTTCTGGGGATTGTTGGGTGCCTTTTTCGTATTGAAAGTATGCGATGATTTGATTGCTGGAAAATGTGTTCTTATGCTGTTAGACAACACAACAGCAATTTATAGCCTATATAAATCACATGGGTGGTAAACAATACAAATAAACAAATTGGCACGAGAAATTTGGAACTGGTGTTTAGTTCAAAAAATTGGTTGACTGCATCACATTTATCAGGTGTTGAAAATGTTGATTCAGATTATGAGAGTAGACATTTTAATGACAGGTGTGAATGGTCGTCTCATGCAACTATATTTGATAGACTAATAGAACATTTTGTAGAACCAGAAATAGACTTATTTGCATCAAGAATAAATGCTAAATGTAATAGGTATGTTGCGTGGCAGAGAGATCCAAAAGCAGAATTCATAGATGCTTTTTCAAGAGCATAGACTAATTGATATGCTTATGTTTTTCCACCTTTCAGCCTACTAGGGCGATTATTACAGAATGTTAGAGCATAGAGATTGGAGTGGATGTTAATTGTGATCCCATGCTGGCCTACTCAACCATGGTTTCCAGGGTTTCTAGAGATGCTATCAGACAATCCGTGGTTCTGCCCCAGATTGAAAAATGTTGTCATTAGAATTCGACCAAAGCAAACGGCACCCACTGAAGAAGAAACTAATTCTGATGCAGGACATATATCATGAAGAATTACAGAGACTCGGAGCTATCGGAACAAGCTACCGAGATTTACTCTGCGTCTGGAAACCAGGCACACATAAGCAATATGCAGTGTACATTCGCAAATGGAACACGTTTTGTATGCAAAGGGAGATCTAATAATGTTAAACCATCGGTTAATGTTGTAATTGAATTGAATGTCTTTATCATGGGGGTTAGGGTACAGTGCCCTGAATACAGCCAGAATCGCATTGTCACATTTCATAGTTTGGAAAAGGACAATGTATCATAGGCTCTTACCCATGGCCCCGCAAGGGTCGCGTTCTTGCGCGTCTCCGCGTCCTAGGACCCCTCATTTTCTTGTGGGACGCGTAAGTTTTACATATTGAACTTCACTAACGGGTCCCAATCGAAAATGAAGGGACCCCTTAAATCTGACGATGTATGGACGTGGAAACCTTAAGACATTCTGAAAATTGTCAATCTCTTACATTGTAAATTTGTTAATGTCCGTAAAAGATAAATACAATGCAAATCCTGTATTTTTAAAAGTTTTTAAACACGTTAAATCGCTTCCGAATTGCTTCCACAAAACATTCTATAAGTATCTTCTACTGATTAACATGGACACGACATAGGTATATGAGTTACACGTTCTTACGCTAGTGTGCGTATCTGTGATAGCGACTGTTTGCAATGAAGGTAACAGACTCACAGTTCAAATTCAACGATCTCTGTACAAGACCGAGCGTGAACAGTGTGTAAGCTACAATGTATTAGCCGACTGAATAACAGCGAAACACGCATGCCGTTAAATCGATTTTCGTTCATGCACACCGGTGTCATGCATCGTTGCTGCTGTACACCTTTATCCATGACCATTCGAGGTAAACAATGGCCCCATCTTAGAAAATAAGAGCATACAAGCCTAGTGGAAGAACCGATTTAAATGGTTAGAGTTTGGTGTGGAGAAGAAGATGTGGTGCACATCTTGCACCGAGGCAGCGTCGGGAGGATTAAAATCAAACGGGGAAAATGCGTTCCTTAAATAAAAAGGCTGCAATAATTTCCAGCTCTCTGCGCTGAACTGAACCTCCAATTTCTCTAAATCGGTTTTTGACCGTCTTTAAAGGCTCAAACTCCAGGACCCCTTATATTTCTGGGGGACCCCTTAAATTAAGTGTTTGCAGTCCTTAAAGGGTCCTGAAAAATAGTATGGGACTCCTCATATTTTTGAGCCAGTGCTACACCTACCCATGGGTAATAAAGTTTCTGAGAGGTGTATACAATCTTAGGCCTCAGTTCCCAGATATTCGGAAACATTGGATATATCAGTTTTGCTGAGATTCCTTAGGACACTCACACCAGTCAATACATTGTCCTTAAAGTGTTTGACCCTCAAGACAGTGACATTGATGACATTATTGATAGCAGCAAGAGCTCAAACTGTTTCACTTTTAGATCTCAAGAATATGACAAAGCACAAATCAAAATGTTGCTTCACAGTTGGCGCATCTGATCTCAAACAGAGTAGACAGGGTTACAAGCCACCTTTGTTTGAATTTGAAGCATATCCTGAAGGCTTTGTGTATTCACAATCTTGGCAGTATATATAGATAGAACCAGTACTCTAAGAGACACAGAGACACACTTATTTGTCAGTTACATGAAACCAGACAAGCGTATGACATCTTCTACAATCAGCAATTGGGTAAAAACAGCAATGGCATAAGCAGGGCTTGATGTTACAGTATACAAGCCTCATATAGCGTTAGAGCAGCATCAACGTCAAGAGCTCTCAAGGTTGGTGGCTGTTTTGAACAAATACTAAATACAGCAGGATGGAGTGGGACCAAGACCTTTCTAAAGTACTATAACAAGAAAATTATAATCACAAAGACATTAGCGACCGCGACAACATCTAACCAGTTATGTGCAATCTACACTGGCTGCCAATTCGCGAGAGGATTGTTTTTAACATTTTACTTTTGACTTTTAAAGCCCTGACCGGTCAGGCACCCACATACATCTCATAACTCATTGCAGATTACAAACCGAGCCGGACTCTTAGATCATCATCTCTACATCTGCTTCAAGCAACTTCTAGCAAAACAATAACTTACGGCAGAAGTTTCGCGGTGACTGCGCCAAATCTGTGGAATTCCCTTCCTCTCCAACTCCGTAATCCACAATCAACAACTCAGTTCAAATCTCACTTGAAAACGTATCTTTTTAAAACTGCTTATAATCTGTCATAATTGATGCTTTATTGACTTTTAAATCGCAATGTCTATATCATTAGCAGCTGATTGTATTTTTTGAGGTGTTCTTTTCATGGTATATATTTATAATCTTTTTAAACATGTGTTTTAATGTATGTGTAGTTTTTAAGATCTTTATCATTTGTTTGTAAAGCGCATTGGTGCCGCTGCTTTATGCGCAATATAAGTGTGCATTTTTATTATTATTATTATTATTATTATTATTATTATTATTATTATTATTATTAGGATTATTATTATTATTATTATTATTATTATTATTATTATTATTATTATTATTATTATTAGGTTAGAGAGTTTTAACCAGCTAAATAAACTTTCAGAGTACATCAAGTGGCAGACGCATGCAGTATATTTGGGTACAATTTTCTTGTTAGTTTAATTGTATGAAAGAATCATACATATTTGTGGGTTAATTTTAGCATGATGGCTTAAACCTTTGTAGTTGTGATAGTTGGCAATAAGAGACCATATTGTACTAGTGTAGATTGGGTAAGGTGTGGATGATCATGGCACAGTTCCAGTTGCTTTGTAATCCCATGGAATCACGTATCTGCTAGAATAGAATTGGTAAGTTGAACAAGACTTACCTGTAAGTAGCAATTTAACTGTAGTTCTATACTGCACACTGGAAGATAATAGGAATTATATCAACGCACACCCATCCTTTGTATAATTTGAGCAAATAAGGTGCTATTTTACAATAATGGTATATTACAGTTTCGCTGGAACTGTTCCATGGTGTTTTTTTGAAGTCTGGTATTATGCGCGCGCATCGTATACCATGTAATTCGTAATATATTCCAGAGTGCAGTATAAAACAGGTAAGTCTTGTTTAACTTACCAATCATTAACACAAAAACATGGTATAATCACACTTCTGTATAAAAAAAGGAGACAGAACCAATCTAAATAATTGGCGTCCAATTTTGCTTTTAAACTACGAGGGTCAGTCAATAAATAATGAAAGTGATCATGGTATGGGATGCATGAGTGATTATATTGACAGATAGTGTGATCAATACAAAGTATGAACCTTTGTCCTTCAAAACAATACACTTTTGGATTTCTGGGTATGAACTATGACGTCATAGCATTAGCTTAAAGTAACTACACTCTGGACACTGCCTGAAATATGCCTGAAATAATATGTCAATATTTGGCTGGATATGTAATACAGGGTGTCCCTAAAAAAAAGGGTGCACATGTTTGCGCAACTTGTTGACCATGAAATCCTAAAGTTTGGTGTATTATGTTTATACACACGGAAAGGGAAAACACTCAGCTTTCAGATGCCGTTTATTGTATATGATTTGGATTTGTCAATCCTGAGATATACCCAGTTTATCAAAGCTACCCAAAATCGACGTTGTGCCACTTTTACAGAAAGAATGATTATGAGCGTCAAAACGATACTAACATTGGTCTATCCATGGGCATCAATCATCTTGAAACATTGGGGTGGGCATTTGACCAGAATTGTTTAAAAGAGGCTGAGGAGCACAAATGATGTCCTTGGAATACGTGGTAAGGAATTTCTACGAGCAGTTATTCTGGGATCCCTCTAAAGTGCACGCCGCACGTTATCAATGTGTTACTCTGTCCTGCCACTTTTCATATCTTAGTCTTCCAGAATGTTCTTTATTCATGTCATATTGGTGCTTGTACCATCTACCAAGTATTTCCAATACTCCTTTGTATGGTGTATTCCTGGATGGTACGTGAGTGTTTGGGAAATGAATGACAACTCTCTGGTGACTTCTGCTTGACTTCTCGTTTCAAGATATTTTAAGACCATGAACACCCTCTTCTAATGAAAATTGAGGCCGCACTTAGCCATATGGACGTCTGTCTTGTTTTGAAAATGTAGGCCCAATAAACATTTTGCGAAACCTCGTCAAAAGGACTGGTTCGAATCATGTAACAAACATCTTTGTATACGCCATCGAAATCAGGAACGGAGAATATATATCTGGTATTTTCTGCCCACTGGGCAGGTTTATTATATAACACAATTCTCCTTGGTCCATATGAATAAACAGTTTAGAGTGCAAGTCATTCAGTCTATAAATCCAGTGATGATTGAAGGGATGATCCCCTCCGAGTGGGGTTTCCACACCCACCCCTCTGCGGTGATTGTAAATGATCAACGCAGACGGATCCAAATTGTCCAATAGATATCCATGTCCTTTCCCTCAATAGGGTGGTGGTTGGGGTTGACGGTGGTTGACATTACCTTTCGAGCGATGAGGCGTGAAGGGAAACTACCAGATGAACCTGATGCATTGTGGGACATACCCACCGGGGGTGGGGGACGTCATAATGATGGATAGGTGATTTCTCGCGTCTACAAAACACATCGCATGGGCTTGCAATGTCATTTGTATACGCCATCGAAATCAGGAACGGAGAATATATATCTGGTATTTTCTGCCCACTGGGCAGGTTTATTATATAACACAATTCTCCTTGGTCCATATGAATAAACAGTTTAGAGTGCAAGTCATTCAGTCTATAAATCCAGTGATGATTGAAGGGATGATCCCCTACGAGTGGGGTTTCCACACCCACCGCACCATTTATGGGGCAAACCCCACCAACCCTTAGGCACACACATGGGAGGGGTTAACAGAGGATGGGTCGGGAAAAGGTATGGACTGCAATGGAGATCAACTTGTAAGAGGCAAAACTAAATTTGAGGGTGATATTAAACATGATAAACCATGATGTCAAACCTTTAGTAAACTTTAAAAAGTGTTACCAGAGAATACAAACATTAATCTAGACTTCAAGTTTGAGGATAATGACTTGTTCGTAAAGTACAAAGAGAATTGGATACAACTAAATTATAAAAAAAAGTCCCGAAAAGTTTAAAATGAAGTCAAGTTTGGGGATTAAGTTTTCAAACAAGTTTATGGCAGAACTTATACCAACGCCACTAATTGATTATCCAACGGGTGAATATTCTGAACTTAAAAACGACCCATCTTGCCAGTGGGTTAGCGCAAAAGCAAAGAAATGCAATAATGGCCGAAGACCAAAGAATTTATATTGTTGGAATCATAACACTCAAATACAAAACGGGGCAGAACTACCAAAACCGCACTAGTTAAAGAAGAAATAACAATAACAGAAGAAATGCCAAAAACTGAAGCAGTGGTATTAATAGTTAATGATAATTAATTATTTTTTATTTGAAGATTTAAATTTACTTAGTATAACAATGACCACAACTAACACAACTGAAACAACTTATACAAACGAAAGTACAGAAACTATGTTATCGGATGAAGCGTTTGACCAACTACTTAAAACACAATACCCAGAAACAATGAAATGGAGAGAATTAGTAATTGGCAACATTTATAAAGTGGTATCGAAAAAGATCATTGACACAGAAAAGGGAGAATCAACGATCATAATCCTTGCCGATGGAACTCACGTATGGGCATGTTCAGCACTAGAAAAGCGGTTAGAAGAAGATAAACATAGAGAATTTCCTTGTTACATTCGATCCAATGGTGAAATTCAAAGCAACAAAAATAAAGCCTATAAGTATTTCGGCTTTGATCTTGTATGGCATGTTAATAAATAATTAGTTAACACAAATCTTTAACAACTTGCAAAACGAAATAAGAAATGCTAATTGTTATAAATTGCACCAATAAACAGGTTATAATTCCGTCGCAAAATGCTTTAAATTCATCTGATGTAGAGCTTATAATATGCTCAGATTTACTCATTATTATTATAAAAAAAAAAAATAATAATTTTGACAAATAATGCTTAGAGCCAAGCTGGGTTTATTAGAATATGTTGAAGGGGTTGATGGATTTACGTTTAAGGGACTCCAATTTTCATAAGAGTATTCACAGCTTCTTTCTTGCCCATTTCCATCCCTTTTTTTCGGCATCTGCACGAATTTGCTCTCTAACTTCATCATTTATTTCTTTGTCTTCTGTACGAACTCTCTCGCGTATCTGATTTTTATGACCGCGATAATTCTCTCGCTCAGCCAGAATTAATTGGAATTCTTCATCGCTGATTTTATTATCTTTTAGGGCATTTGATACTAGGCCATTAATGCTGGACATCTTGGACATGGCTACATTCTTAATGCGTTCATGTTTTTCAACTTTCTTAAGTATGATTTTACAAATTGCGGATGCTCCGACAGATACGGCACCCATTCCGATAGATACAATTCCTAAAGGCAAAGCGATGGGAGCTCCAATCCCAGTGCCAAGCGCGGTCATACCGGCGGTGCCTACACCAACGGCAATAACGCCAGATGTGGTGCTAGCATAGAAAAAACTATTGTATATTGATTTATATCTGCGTCTCAATCTACTTCGTGTTTCATTTTCTGATTCGAGAAAACTTCTTATTTCCGAAATTTGTTTAAGTCTAAAAGTTATTCCATTATCATTAAGCTGTTGTTGTGCAAGCTCATCTTCTTAATTTGGGTACAATGGCGGGGCTGTTGGTTTTTTACTAGGCATGATATATTATTATGAATATATTTTTTTAAATTAATACTTCATCGTCTGTAAAATTTTCAACGTGATGATCTACGAAATGTTGAACTATTTCCCCTTTGTTGAGATTTCTGTCGTAGAGACTCACGATGCCTAATTCCTTCATTCCCATTCTGATATAATGTAAAGAATCGAAGTTTAAATTATGTTGTTTTATTTGTTTACCATTTATCCACACATTAAGTTTATTTGCAACACATTGAATGGTAACATGATTAAGCTTTGTGGTGTCTACAATGTGAATTATAGCATTTTCATTGCTTAACACATTATCAGTAATTGTATATTTAAAGCTATCTGCTGTCCACATCATTGTTAGATACTTAACAGACTGGGTAGTAGGGTTATAAAATGTTAAAATGGAAGTATTATTTTCCACTTGTGGTGATTCTCCAGGCCGTGCTGAAAAGAGTAAAGTCCACGGAGTTGATAAATTTGGTATACATTCAATGTGAAGTTTAGAGTTTAATTGCATAATACCCAAGTCTTTACTGGGGTTTGGTAGCAAATCTATATATATCATAAGTTGCTGTAATAGTTTGTGGACGGTTATTAATGTATGTTTCACCGCTACCTGCATTGTCGTGTTTAATTTCAACCAGAAGTCCCCTTTCCAAATTGATATTTGTTCTCGCTCTAACAGAGAAGTATACTTTACTATCATCTTCAGGTAGTACAATATATCTCGCTAAAACATATGGTCTGGTATCATGTTCATGTTGTTCGATTCTGTCTACGTACTGTTTATTTACAGCGTCAGTTTCATCTACAGGGTTTCCAACCTCTTTGATTGCGTTGTAGTCCATTATAAGATTTCCTGTCATTGTATCACCAGCTTTGTTTAATTTTTCTGTATTAAGGCGTGATGTTAAGTCTAAAACAAAAGCAGCAGTTGCGGCATGATGTCTTTGTCTTGGTTCACCCAAGTTAATAATTTTGTGCTGTTCCATATCAATGTCTTGCGATGTGGAGGTTAGGGAGGTTTGCATGGTTGTATAGTTGGGTCCATAAATGCTCATTGTTATATATATATTATTATATACTTTTTATTTCAAGATTTAAATCGATTGGCAGTAAATTATTGTCTAGCTTGTGTGTCACTCCGTTTCCCCATTCTACTTTAAAATCAAAATCAAGCTCATTTATATCCCCGGAGTTCAGTGAAATATAATCGGGATTATCAAAATTAAATGTGGAATGCTGTCCAAAGGGCTCTGGTGATATTGGAATGATTTCTAACAGTTGAGATCCTCTTAGATTTTGATTTAGATGATGGTAAGTATTCTTTTAGTTGCAAGTTCTACCGGACGATCCCCTACGTAATCCTCATTAATCCAGCTAGATCCATCGATACCTAACGCATATCTAACTGGCCAAAATTCAATGTTTGGAGGTAAAGTTATATCCACGAGACCACTTTCAGGATTAACTGTTATACTTAAGTTTTCAATTCCATCCATAATAATTTTAGTAAGATGATTAAAATTGTAAAACCCTGGCTCAATCGGTAGTTCCTGTGATTCCTGTTCATTTCTTCCCCATCTAACCGTTGTTTTTTCATAGATATTATACCATCCAGACCACACTGTAATCCTTTTAATTGCAATTTTCATATCTCCACTTTGGTTGCAGAGGGGTATATTAAAAGTAAATGGTTTGCCTTTACTCGGTTAGTAATTCTCACAATCATTATAATTAATATATATTATAAATATATAAAATTGATTCTGCTAATCTAAAAGACGTGCTTTTACAGATGTTATTTATTGTAATTTTTATATTTTATATTATGTATTTATAATAATGGCAAAAAATAATGCAACGAGTCAAACGAGTCCTAGTGTTCCAAAAATGTTTAAATTAAACTATAAAGCATCTTATAGCTCTGGTAGTGTTTATGAACCAACGCATCAATTTAGCTTAGTAAATCAACACATTCAAGTAAATCCGCATAACAGCTTTTTAGTGAAGTTTAAAACTATCTGGAATCGGTACAAGTTGCCCAAAGTGACGGATGAAGCTGTTTACAACGACTGGATTAACAACCCAATGCAATTTTGGCAAAATCAATTAAATTTTGCAATTTGGAGTGCAACTACAGGATGCGGCGTGTCAAAAAAACACTTACAAGACCCCATGGTCAAAAGCATATTTAGATTTCATACATATTACCAAATTAGACGCATTCTTATTGTTTTAGGATGTCCACTGCCGAGTGAGAATGATTTTGACCCTTATGACAATCCAATCAAAAGAGATGTGTTAGAAAAAATGGTTACAGATTTTAATTGGGATGATAGAATACCATCTACTCAAAGGCTTGATTTATCTTATGGTCTTGGGTCTGTACGATACAATTCTCTACATGGGTTAAGAGGAGAACAAACAAAAATACTAGAACGTGGAGGCGACTACGACCCAGCTAACAAGTGGACAGTTCATATTCCACCTTTGCAAATTTGCAGTGAATGACCGACACACTTATAAAATTGAATATATCGAGCAATACTTTAAACCCACAGTTATTGATTCGCGGCATAAGGCAGTAAATCCGCAAGTTGGTTCAGAACTTGATGCAATTGGATCGTTTATACTCGATAAAAGCAATGGGTTCACAAAAGAGGGTATTTTGCGAATTAATGAATCGATAAGAACATATGTATACACAATCGTTGGGGCACAAGTAAAAACAAAAACATCAATTATAAGCGGCAAGAGAGAGCTTGAAGCCCAATCTCAGTTTTATACAAATGTAGATGCCAAAATTAAAGGCATAGAAAACATTGAAGAGTCAATAGATCAATACCAAGACATACTTCAACATGCAAGAAGCAAATTAGATTTTGTTGTTGGACTAAACTTGTACATGATACCAAGTGACATGGATCTTTACATAGGCACAATAAACGGATATAACAACTTGCTTACAACAGCAACGACAAGTGATTTTCATATTGGGGTAAATGACGCTGTGAACAGCATAACAAAAATACCACCGGTTTCAGCCACTGAATTTGATGCAACTCCAGTAATACGGCCCAATTTGAGCGATCAACCTGTAACCCCTACGTTAGTCAGAATTTGACTTACCCCCAGCTCCCGAAGATAATGTGCTTGATAGCTCTGATTTTGATGCTCCAGATGATCCTGAAGAAGATCCAACAATATTAACGCATGAAGAGTTTAAAATAGGCTTAACTGTAGGGGGTATAATTATAGGAACTTTAGCTTTGGGGTATTTGAAATAACTCGTTTACTTTGAGGATATAAGTTTACTAGCAAATTCATACAAAAGGTACCCAACGGCAATGAATAGCACCCACAAGTTTTCTGCAAGCACACCAACTACAGAAGCCGCTGATTTCATCAAAAGGCTAATAAGTGCCCCAATAAGGCCAGGCAGTGCAGCCAATGCTTTATCTCCCAATTTTATAAGCAAATTTACTAACTTTTGCAGTTGTGCTTTGATCCATTCGCGAGAGCCTGGAGTTGGTTTAGGATCTGGTTTTGGGTCGGGTTTTGGATCTGGTTTTGGGTCGGGTTTTGGGTCGGGTTTTGGGTCGGGTTTTGGATTTGGTGTTACTGATTTTACTGCTGATGTTATGGATTCTACTAATGTGGTAATAGCCAAGCCTTTTGCCGTTAATATAACCGTAATTGTGACTCCCTGTTCGCGAAATAGTATGCGGATTTTATCACCAAGCGTCAGTTCTTTACTTAGCATTTTTTCGTATGTGTGTTTTATTGCTTCAATTTGAGTCTTAATTTCCGGTACAAAGCCTGTTATAATATTTTTTTGAAATTCGATTTTGAAATCTAACTCTGCAATGCGTTCTTTTCTTGAGGCTTTTTGTTCTTCAGTTATATCAACAATAGAATCAGCTACTTCTTGCTCTCGTTGCCCATCATATGCATTAATTTTAATCATCACTGCTTCAATTTGCCCCTTAACAGTATTTAACTGTTGGTTAAATCGTCCCACATCACGAACTAATTGCGCATCAAAATTGTTTTGTTGTTGTGTTGATTCATTTTGTGGGTTGTAATCATTTAAAGTTTTTAGAAAAATATCTGTGTTTTCTTGAGTGGAGTCTATGACTTGTTGTATATTTGATGAAGTAACGGATTTAGGTAAACCGGATAATGCCTCATCTACGGCGACTCTTACTGATGGCGAAACATTCCTGGGAGTTTGATTTTGTCTGTAATTACTCAATAGTAGTCCATTTCTCATAAAATTAGTGCCACCTTGCCCCATGGGAAGAAGTCGCTCATAATCATTTGCTATAGTACTTGCTGACTTAAATATTGTTTTATCTCTTACTGTAGTTCTACCTCAAGACCTTACCATTTTGCATATATAGCACCATCACTTCCTACTCTTAATTCCGCAGATGGTACAAGAGCATCGCTTGTTGCTATTATATATTTGCGAGGAGGGCTAGTAAATACTCTATTAAAAGCAGCACAGGCTATTTTAATTTTTTGCATATTAAGAGCATTAATAGCATTAATTTGTGTGTTGTCTACGGACATACCATCATTACTTCTTAAGTTTGCCAATCTTTGTTCTAAGGCATCAAAACTATTTCTTTCGGTTTGATATATTTCATCTGTGAATGATGTTTCTTGAGTGTCTCCTGTTGTATCTTCGTCTCTACCTCCTCTCGCAAAATCATCTAAGTTAACGTCATCCATAATTAATTTTTATTTATATATATATTAGATATATATAATAATTAACGAAATGAGTATGGAGTATGGTAATAAACTTAATCCTATGAGAAAGTTACGTAAAGCGAAGGGAATTAAAGGCGAGCGCATGACAGTATACAACACACAAAATCCAGACACAATTGATCCAAACGGCATTCTAACAGTACGATTTCCAGATTTAGGCCCTCATGATGTAATTATACCCGGGACAGCAAAACTATCGTTTAAAATAGCCCTCAATGCACCTGCAGATGCAAACCGCACAATCGTCAATAACTTAGGTCGCGCAATCGTAAGCAAAATTGAAGTTAAGCTAGAAGGTCAAAGCGTTTACACCCTTAATGACAGTGATATTTTTCACTGTTATCAAGATCTGTGGATGACGCAACAAGAGCGTGAAAATGCAGTATATCAAGGAATTCAATCCGAGGCCCTGCGAAAGATTAGAATTAATGCCGGCGATAAGGGTGCCAATGCCTCTGATGTTGCCCTGGGAGATGCCTACAGCAACTTGTTTAGCATTCCGCTTGATTTTGAGTTGCTCGAGGCTAATATGCCATTTCATCAATACGAACTTAAGGACAGACTATCTTACGAGCTAACTTTCAATCATTATGGCAACGTGATTGTGTCCAGTGATAATACTGCAACTTATACAATTACTGGGATTAGTATGGAATTTGAAGTGCTAAACTCTAAAGCCTTAGCAATGGACATTAAGCAAAAGCAAAAAGGCCGCAATATTGTGCTTTATGATCGCGTTATAAGACATACTAATCTACCCCTAAACAAAAGCGAATCAACTTGGAACATTACTCTAGCACCTCAAGCATTCTCAATGAAAGGAATTCTAATTATATTCAAGGAGCCGCAAAAACCGCATTTGAAGGAGACAGTGAAGATTTCTACAACCCCAACATTACTAAAGTTTCAACTACAATCGATGGTAAGCCCAATCAGATCTATTCTAGCGGTATGCGGGCTCATCAACAGTTCCACGAGATCAGGAAGCATTTCTCAGACGGCAAGAACCGCGATGCTATAAATGTTGCAAAAGAATTTGACTTGGCTGATGTAACAGCGGCAGAATACTTTACTAATAAATATGCTCTTTGGCTTGATTTCCGTAGTAACGATGATTTGACATTACACGGTAGCGGCAGGAAAATTGAGGGTGCTAGCCAATCTATACAAATTAAGATTGAGAAGACAGCCCAGGCAGCAGGAAGCCAGGTGTTTAGTCTTTCAATATGTATAAACATCGTACACCAAATGTTAGAACTTCATGGTCAACAAGTTGGGTAAACACGTGCACCCTTTTTTTAGGGACACCCGGTAGGTTGAAATAATGGTTTGATTGATTCATTTGCGTATATGTCAACAATGCAAGCATTGAAACAGATACCACTTGAAGAATAGTAAGAACACACAATAATCTCTGATTGACACTCGAGATCTAAATTCCGTAATACAAACAAGGAGGGACCATCTCAAATAAGTTTTTATTACGGAAAATACGCAACGATAAACCATAGAAAATAACAACGGATAAAGAACAATGGAGGGATTATAATGTAATAAATTGTTGTGGGATGTAAAGCAATACCAGTGGGGATTTCAAAAGGAGCAGATCATAACATGTCCTCAAACCGTTGGAATTATGTGACGTTTACTTTAAAAATACACATCTAGTAGCTCTAAAGACAGCAGTAATAAGAGAGGTTGTGGCAGCCATATTTGATTGATACATTCATGTTTATCTTCATTTTGATTATCAAAATAAGTATACACATTGATATAAGCATTTTTCGATGTTTCTGATTAGATTTTGAAGGCACAGTAAGCTTTTATCTGGCAAATATCATGATTTTAGCCATTTTTGGCCCAGTTCAAACATATCTGCCGGTTGCGCATGCGCATATTTTTTTGTATGATTCATATGAATAAGTTCAGCTAATTGATTACCTATCCTATTATATCGCCCAAACTAGTTAAAGTTCTTAGATGTCCCTATTTTTTATTTTCCGCAATATTAACGATTCACTGACTGGGATTTGTCAGCCAAAGTGAAAATGGGCTGTTTGTAATACTGATATTTATATACTTTTTATTCAATAGCTTCCCCTTACATTTTTTACAAATGACGATGAATATTAGGATACCATTGATAAAGGAATAATTTACAGTGAATTTGGCGTAGGTTTCGTCAAACTTTTCTCAGATTCAGGTCTGTGTGATGGCAATAATTTGCAGCAAAAAAACAACATGCCATCAAGTTCAAAGACAATATTAGGTATAGTATGTGCACCACATGCATGTTTAATTCATGGCAAATGTGATTGAATTGTGTGATTATAATCGATCATGAACAGAGTTCATTTACATCGTGTTATATTGAGGTCAACTCTGACTAAAGGGCGTATCAGCTCGTATCGCTACGGGTGGGAACTTTTGGTTCGCTGTACGTGGGTTAGGAAATCAAAGGGATTGTGCGCAACTGCATACTGACTGCTGAAAGCGTCGTGTATTAATACAACGGTTGCAGGTTCAAATCCTGTTAGAATAAAATGTTTAAATATAAATTGAATCGGCATTTAAATGAGCCAACCAGACCAATTCAAATGGGGCGTCTTGAAAATAGTTCCTCTCTAAGGGATGTAGCATATGCATGTCCGATTGGAGGTGGTTTGATGTATATAGCTGCCTATAAGGCCTACAGGTTTTAAATAACATTATTTAGGACAAGTAACGTATAAACAGCTTATTTCAAAAAGGCGCTAACTTATTATAAGTGAAATAGTAGAAAAACAACGATTTTAAATAATAGGCATATTTCACTTTGGAAACGTTAGCTCGTATTCCAAAAATAAAAACAAAACCTTTTAAAGGAGGAAAATATGGAGATACGATAAGGCCCATTATTGGGGATTAAGAGGTCATCTTGCTTCTACAAACTGGTCAAGTGTATTCCAGAAGAAAGATCCTGAAACTGCTTGCTCTAATGTCACCAATATCATCTGCGATGCTATCGACCTGTTCATCCCAAGTAAGACAGTCACCAATAGGACCGGAGACAAGGTTTGGTTCAACGATGAATGCCGTAGGGCATCTAAAATGAGGCATCGTCTCTTTAAGAAAGCCAAAAAGGACCAAACTGAAGTCAACAAGGCAAAGTTCGCTGAAGCTAGACATTCCTACAACCAAGCAAGCCATGAGATCTTACAACGCCAAATTGAGAAAGATCCGGCAGACAAAGCGCTGAGCAGCAACAAATGGTGGAGAATCATCAACACTCTCTCTCGCAGAACTGCTCGATCTGAGATCCCAGTGATTGATCATCATAACGTTACCCACATCACAGCAAGGGACAAGACAGAAGCTTTTTGTCAGACATTTACAGACAAATGCAGACTCCAAGGTGCTAAAGACCAGGCTCTCCAAAAGTTCATCCTTCAACAAACAAATATTTTGAAAAGATAGTCTTGAAACCCAAGGATGTGAGAAAACTGCTAAAACACCTCAATCCAGACAAAGCCACTGGACCAGACCTTATCCCAACCAAGGTTCTAAAGGAATGCTGTGCTGAGCTCGCCATCCCGCTCTGCTTTTTGACCTCTGCCTCAAGCATGGTGTGTTTCCAAACCAATGGAAGATAGCCTCTGTCACTCCAATTCACAAGAGAGGTTCCAAGGCTGACCCAACAAAGTATCGTCCCATAAACAACATCAGTAAGATCATGGAAGCTGTAGTACAGATACAACTCCAACGCTTTCTTCTAAGCAATAACCCGATCTCCAGCAGACATTTAAGATTTAGAGCAGGCCACAGCACAGCTGATCTCCTCAACATCCTGTCACAGAGGTGGAACCACTCCCTAGACCTAAGCGATGAAGTTTGTGTCATCGCCCTTGACTTAAAAGGAGCTCTCGAAAAGGTATGGCATAACGGACTCTGCTCGAAACTGTTGGCTAAAGGTGTTACTGGAAGACTGCTTTCGTGGATAGACAACTATTTATCTGATAGATCTATCAACTTCGTCATTTCAGGTCAGGCATCCACTGCTCCAATAAATGCTTCTGTTCTACAAGGATCTATCCTTGGCCCAATACTTTTCTTTGTTTTTATTGATGACCTTGCAGATGTTGGTGACAACGAACTATATCTATATGCCGACGACTCTACACTCTTTGCACCCATTAAGTCATCAACCGATCCCAACACAATAGCTGCTAGTCTCAACAAAGATCTAAGTAACATGCAAGCATGGACTGCTGAATGAAAAGTGACCTTTGAGCCTACCATACGCAATGGTTATTTAACACTAAAAGGGTCCTGAAAAACGTTCATGAAGCCAGCTTGAATAGTAAAACAATGTAACCAATTCGCTCGAAACGTGCAAAAATAGTCCAGAAAACGTTCATGAAACATATTTTTATAAAGCTTGAATAAACACTGAATCCAATGGCTAATTTAACACTGAAAAGCCCCAGAAAAAACGTTCCTGAGCCATCAATCCCATCATGTTTAAACTGTCAATTTGTTAATCTAAAATGGTCCGGAAAAACGTTCCTTAAGCCATCTTAAGCCAACTTTAATAAATAAAAATTGAATCTAACTCGCGCGAAATCGCGAACTCTCACTAAAATTGTTCAGACAACGTTCCTGAAACCATGTTGTTAATTAAACCTTGAAACTAATTCGCGCAAATGGGGCATCATCATCACCCATCATCATCATCACAATTAGACACTTTTCAGCTTCAGGGTTATTCAAAAAAACTGGACCTGGCTATGACTGTCATTTTGTGAAACAAAATTTTATCTCATATAATCGCAATGAACTCTTAAACATGAAATCTGACAACCTCACCGTGTCTCCTGATACATGGAATAGCATCCAGTCTCTTGATATCCAGTGTAAAGGCGTGAGAGCTGGGTGGCGAAAACAACTGAAAAAGCAAAATACGATCACCCCATACAGCAATATGTCACCAAATCTGCCGCCCCTTTGGGCACCATCTGTTACTTTGGGTGTGTTAAATGCACAGTCGGTAAGAAACAAATCAACTGCTCTTGTGGATTTCATCATTGAGAACAAATGTGACTTGGTTGCTATTACCGAAACTTGGCTGAAACCGGGTGACACTACAACTGATTTCACTTCTGAAGGTTTCGCGTTCGTCCATGTTCCTCGTTTGTCCAAAGGTGGTGGAGGAGTGGGTCAGCTCTTTAAAGCGAATCTCAATGTCACTGTTCAGAAGTTTGACCAATTCAAGTCTTTTGAATCCATTCACTGTGAAATCACTGATACCTCACAATCTCTTCGTCTTGTAATTGTTTATCGACCCCAAGCGAAGCGCACAGGCTGTTCATTTAATGATTTTATCAAAGACTTTCAGTCTTTAATGGATATGTATGTCCTTCTTCAATCAAATCTCATTGTCACTGGCGATTTTAATATCCATGTGGACATTACCAACGACTCCGAAACGGTTCAATTCAATGATATCCTCTCCTGTATGGACTACTGCATCACGTAAATGGCCCAACCCATCATCAGGGCCATACTTTGGACTTGGTTATTACAAGAAAAAGTGAATATATTCTTGCTGATACCACTATTAAAGATGGAATAACTGCTGACCCCCTTAAATCTCCTGTTTACATGTCACTTGTCTGCAAACTTAACATGAAGCGCCCCCCCCCCCCTGCCTTAAAAAGACTATAACCACCCGTAACCTGAAGGCTGTAAACATCAACACCTTCTGCTCTGATATCAGAAGTTCAGAATTGTGCACCAACTTATATGTGAACACTGAAATACCAAATCTTGTTGATCTATATAACAGAACCCTTGCTTGCATATTTGATGACCATGCTCCTGCTAAGACGCGCACAGTACTACTAAGACCTAACTCTCCGTGGCATAACGACACCATTCGTCAAGAAAAACACAAGAGACGGCAGCTGGAAAAGAAATGGCGTCGGTCTTAGCTGGAGATTGATAAGCAACTGTATTGTAAACAGCGAGGGCTTGTCATCTCTTTCATGTGCAATGCAAAGAAGAATTATTACTCTGAGCTAATAAAAGAATCATCGACTGATCAGAAGCAGATATTCCAAACTGTGATCAAGCTTCTTTACCACAGATAAGACTCTCCTCTGCCAACATCATCTTCTGATGAGTCGCTAGCAAACAGATTCTCTGAATATTTCATACAAAAAATCCAAACTATTCGTGACTCATTTTCTACGATTGACATCTCTGCTTCTACGGTTGAACCAACCATTAACCATCTTGATAACTTTACTTTAACTACAGACGAAGAAGTAAAATAATCATGAACTCACCTAGCAAATCTTGCTCCTTGGACCCTGTACCACCATGGCTTGTAAAAGAAGGTATTGATACCTTCATTCCTATTCTCACCCAGTTGGTTAACACGTCGTTGCAGTCTGGTTCTGTTCCTGCTAGTTTAAAGGAGGTCCATGTCAGACCTCTTCTAAAAAAAAGGCGGGTCTTGATATAAAAAAAATTGAAAAAACTACAGACCTGTGTCAAATTTACCTTGGATATCAAAACTCATTGAAAGAGTTGTCTCCGCAAGAATATCTGACTTTCAAGAAATACCCATTCTTCATGAATGTTATCAATCGGATTACAAAAAACGCCACAGTATTGAAACTGCATTGTTACGTGTCCAGAGTGATATTTTATGTGCATTAGACAAAGGTGATATTTGTGCCCTTATTTTGTTAGATTTATCGGCAGCATTTGATACTGTTGATCCACAAATTCTTTTGAAAAGGCTGCATGATTATATTGGCTTGAGTGGTACTGCATTATCTTGGGCAAAATCTTACCTCAGCAATCGATCTCAACGCGTTATTATTGGCAACTCAATGTCGGAGCCAGTCTCATGAGCTTTGGCCTACCGCAAGGATCGGTGCTGGGGCCACAATGGTTCACCATTGGTGATATAGTCAGGAAGCACAATCTTCACTTTCATCTTTACGCTGACGACACCCTAATATATTTTGCTTTTCAACCTCTGGACTACTCTCCAAGCATCCACAGTCTGATCTCCTCGATGCATTTTTCGATACGTGAACACTTTCTTAAACTCAACGACAGCAAAACAGAGTTTCTCATCATCGGCTCAAAACACCATAAATCCAAGACTGCCATCAATAATATTGTCATCGGGAACTCACAAGTTGTACCATCTAGTGATGCACGTAATTTAGGTGTCATCTTTGACTCGGACATCAACGACAGAAATCACAAATCTCTTCAACCATCAAGGCTGCTTATTGTCAAATCCGTAACATTGGTAAGATTCGTAAATACCTCACCAAAGAAGCAACTCAACTCATCGTTAACTCACTTGTAACATCTCGCTTGGTAATTAACTTCAACGTCTGCAACGTGCCCAAAATACAGCCGCACGTCTCATAACTCTCACCAAGATACGCTCGCACATAGCCCCTGTACTCATTGACTTCGGGATTGACTTGTACTGGTTACCAATAAAACAACGCATTGACTACAAGATTCTTGTTATTGTTTTCAACACTCCATAGATTAGCACCATCATATTTAGCGGACCTTCTTCACGATTACGCACCTCATCGCACAGGACTACGTTCTGCAAATCGTCAATTCATCTGTGAATCTAGATCTAATAACTCTTTCGGTGCTCCAAAACTGTGGAACCATCTTCCCATACATGTCATGAACTGCTGTAGCTTATCATCGTTTAAGACCGCTCTAAAAACTCAATTGTTCAAAATTGCTTTTGCCAATGACTTGTAATGTTGTATATCACATGTATGTGTGTTGTATACATGCAGTAGTATATTATTATGTTTCTGCATTTGTATTGCTTTTTATCATGTTCTCTGTTAACTGTGTAGCGCAGTGAGCGGCTTTGTTTGACGGATACTTGCGCTTTATAAGTTTCCATTATTATTATTATTATTATCATTATTATTATTATTATTATTATTCATAGAAATAATAGGCATATACGACGGGTATTAAACAAATTATAAATATTATAACCAGGTTCGCCGTCGTGGGTAGAAAAGATACAATAATGGGAAAACGATCTCGCCCTGGAATCGAACCCAGGATCTGTTGATTGCTTGTCAACTGCCTTGTCCATTGGGCCACAAGACCTCGCATGGTATTATTATTATTATTATTATTATTATTATTATTATTATTATTATTATTATTATTATTATTATTATTATTATTATTATTATTATTATTATTATTATTATTATTATTATTATTATTATTATTATTATTATTATTATTATTAATGAAGTAACACTAAACATTGGTACCAATGACTCAATTTTGACTAAAATGAGACCTGTCACCACAAAATTAGCGTTAAGTCGCCAGTGTGCATTGTGAGATATAGTTTAATGAACATGCCAAAAGTCATTAGAAAACAAAGGAATTTTGCAATTTCAATTTGTTTTTGTTTTTTACAGTGAAAACATTGAGCAATTTTGACAATTTGCATATAATTTTAAAGCTTATTTACTGAGCATCTGGAATCTGGACAAATCTGAAAATAATAGGTAGTCGCTCAACGATCTGTGTTACAGCCAATGTAATATTTTTCCGGGCCATCTTTACACTTTCGGCTTTTGAAACTTGTCGGTAGGCGCACTTAATGGCAACTCCGTATGCATTGAACTGCGGAAGTGGCCGTGCTGGAGTCCATGTTATTCATAACGCGTGAATTTTCTATGGCAACTTGACGTTGTGCTTGTGTTGTGTTATAACACAAACGTAACAAGTTTAAATCGATCAACAAGAGCGTGATACAAGGTGTATAGTATCCAACTTGAACTATATAAGAGTCACTTCTTTGCGAAAAGAGAGTAATACACGGTGTGTAAATACAGCATGACGGTTTAATCAGGAATATAATGTGGTGACCAGTTTTATTATTGGATTCATTTCTATGGTAAGTATCAAAATGTAATAAATCTCTTCCTGTTTGACATTCATACGTAGAAAGAGATATTGAAAATAACACGTAATGCAGTTGGTCAAATAATGATTTAATATGTGATTTTGATTTGGGACTTATAATAAGTTACATTGAATAACATTGACAAGGTGGTTCTTGTTGTGAAATTGTACATTGTGTTAGTTATGTTTATCGTTATTATTTTGTTAGCAGTTATAGTCACTCGTTGCTCATTATTCTGCTACTATTATACCTTGAAAGTTGGGAAATTATTCTGAAAAATACGTTTTGTATAATATGGTAAACAACTAATGGCCGTGTGGAAAGTGGAGTATGAAAGTTCACTATACCACAAATTTGAGGATTCCAACAAACAAATATTGGGGAAATGAACTTGAGGATGTGATTGCGTACGTCAGCAATATGTCGTCGATCCGTTTCGACGCCACGCCTAACGTACGCACGTGAGCCACGTAGGCCATTTCTTACCTCAACGAGGGTGTGTGTGGGGGGGGGGGGGGGAGGGGCGTACTCGTATATTAAAACATAACTAATATTTTTTTGCCACCAAGCACCTGTGGCCCAATAGGTGACATGATAACTAGGGCGAGTCATTTAAGAGTCAGATTGGAGTTGAGTTAATGGAGCTTTGATCCTCCAGCATATTATGTAATAAGTCATGAAAACCAGTGGTAGAACTTGTAGAGCCTTATTAAGTTGTCTGCTTTCTGTTTTTATAAAGCAGATATCCATGTGTTTGTTTCCAATATTTTCAATTCAGAAAAAAATGCTCACAAAAAGAAATCATTTTGCCGCATGTTTCATGTAAGTTATTGCCTGCCTGGGTCTAATCACTCAAAATATACAATAAAAGAAATGCTTATACTAGGTAGGAGCCTAGGAGGTGTGTTTAGCTCAAATTCAAAACTGAAGGAAAGCACTTGAGTTGAATCTTACGAATAGTACAGATAGGACCATTGAGTGATAGTGAACTAGGAAAAGTGAGCTCATTTTTTGATGGTCCATGGAATGTAACATTGACTGCACGTCCCTCCCCTGACTACCGTATTGACCAAATGCTCTGACAGTAATTTGTTTCTTATCTCTCCATAACATCCTTGGTTTAGGAAGTTCAGTAGACTGTGTTCCACCATGAAATTTGAATAACTTCCCGTTACACCGCAAACAGGACATTGTGCAACCGTAGTGTTGGGATACTTTTCCAGTATCCATACACACCCCTACACACCGGTATAGAGTACCGAGTGACTGCATAAAGAGAGTGTTGTAATAGTTGACCTGCATAAGTGTTGTTAGAACTTGGATTCAAGATAAACATGGGGAGGGCACATTTGGGACATATGGGCGAAACAGTAGAGCTAATAATAGTATTAGTCACTGACCATCTGAGGATCCATACACCACCACACCCCGGTATAGAGTACCAAGTGACTACATAGAGAGTTGTTGGTATAGTTGACCTGCATAAGCGTTTCTAGAACTTGAATTCAAGATAAACATGGGCCGGACAAATATGGGAAATATGGGCGAAAGAGTAGAGCTAATTAGTAATCTGAGATTGCAAAAACATTTTACTTTTAATAATGTAGTGTATGTGTTATACATGAGCATCCTCATATCAAATTGTACTCTATATTAGGGCTTTCGATTTGCACGACGGACGCTTTTACGACGGTAAAACACAAAACGTTGCCGTCGTCACCACGACGGTTGTTAGTCCCTTTACATGTTGTAGCATTTAGAGGACCAACGGATGACAAAGTTGACGCATGCGCACATGACTCAATATGTCATTCAACCGTCCTAGATTCTTCCTTCGTGCAAATCGAAAGCTCCCTACTATCTTAAGGGGGAGGGGGGGTCTAGGATGGTCAGATATTAAAATTCAGTGCTTCGGAAAAAAATGAGATATTAGTACAAGTCTGCTTTAAAATGCTTTTTGTTTGAGGTCAATTGGATTTTCAATTTGACGTTATGGTCAATTGAGTTTCGGGTGTCTCAAAATATCGGTGGTGTTTTGTATACATTTGTATGTAGAAAACGCTCACCCTGCGATTTTAAGCATTTTCAGTTTTAATTATTTTGTTATCAAATAATTGTAACATTTGATCAATTTATTTATTAAAATATTAAAATAATTAATTGCACAATATAAATCATCGACATTTCAAAGTCAACGTCAAGGAAGCATTATAATTTACTAGTTTTATTATATTTATGCTTTTTTCATGCCAATCTCAACATTTACCAACTCATTTCAGCAATTTATTTCAATCTTGTCATATTTAGTCATATAAAATAGTTTATAATATTGTCACGCGCCGACCGCTACTCACTGAAGGTAGAATGAAAGTATACCTCTAAACAAGTATACTGCCCTCTATTGTTAGAAACACATGTAGGCCTACATCATTACGGGCTGATTTTAGACTGAAGAGAGCCTGTACCCCCGATTATAAAAACATGCCGTTTTGACTGATTCTGCTTTAGAAGATTGCAGATAATGGCTTATAATTGACTTGTTCAGGACAGGTGTACATGTACATGCATGACCCAAGAGCGATGATAAGGGAGGTTGACATGATGGCACAGGTTTGATTAAAGAACTATTCAAAGTAAGATCGTCAGAGTTTGCTACTATTATTGTTGACATTTCATGATCATGATGATGTGTAAAATTATGAATGAAAGAAGGAGAACATAATATAATATCATGATCATTCCTGTTTAGTGTCAATATGACAACGTCAAATAACTGATTCAAACAGTGATTTACACACAGGAGAAATCACCTTCCTGTGAGCACACCGTCTAATTAGTAAGTAATCACTGTAGTATTCACACAGGAGAAATAACCTTCCTGTGAGCACCCCATCCAATTAGTAAGTAATCACTGTAGTATTCACACAGGAGAAATCAACCTTCCTGTGTGCACACCGTCTAATTAGTAAGTAATCAATGTAGTATTCACACAGGAGAAATAACCTTCCTGTGTGCACACCGTCTAATTAGTAAGTAATCACTGTAGTATTCACACAGGAGAAATAACCTTCCTGTGAGCACCCCATCCAATTAGTAAGTAATCACTGTAGTATTCACACAGGAGAAATCAACCTTCCTGTGTGCACACCATCCAATTAATGATTAATCACCGTAGTATTCACACAGAAGAAATCAACCTTCCTGTGTGCACACCGTCTAATTAGTAATTAATCACCGGCGTAGTATCCACTAAGGAGACATTACATTCCTGTGTGCACACCATCTACTTAGTAATTAATCCGTAGTATTCACACAGGAGAAATCAACCATCCTGTGTGCACACCGTCCAATTAGTAAAGTAAGTAATCACCGTAGCATTCACACAGGAGAAATTAACATTCCTGTGTGCACACCATATAATTAGTAATTAATCACCATAGTATTCACATAAGAGAGATTAACATTCCTGTGTGCACACCATCTAATTAATAATTAATCACCGGCGTAGTATTCACACAGGAGAAATTAACATTCCTGTGTGCACACCGTTTAATTAGTAAGTAATCACTGTAGTATTTACACAGGAGAAATATTTCCTGTGCATCAGTAATATTAGGATGATCTTAAAGTGTTCCCTGTAGTATGATTAAGTATGGTATGTGTGAGTAATATGAGGGTCGTGTCTGAGATATGTTAGAGTGATTAACAAATTTGCATTTTATCCAGTTGTTCACAATTAAACGTGATTTGTACATTTGAAATATTAGTGCTTTTGTTATATTTTGTCACATTTTAATCATAAGGTAAATCACATTTTTACCGCTTACTCACGGCCTTCAAGCCTAGATCACTCGCGTAACCGCAGGTTAGTTTTACCATCACTAACCGGCGGTTCGCCACAATATTAACACAAAACACTTCCACATATACACTTCTTCGTTAGCACAGTGGATACGACGTCAGTCTTAGTATAAAGGTAAGTTTATCTAAATATCTGTAATACCGTGGATAATAAAATTGCGAAAGAAGATTAGAATGCAAATATGACGACATTTTAGCCTAATGGAACCGATCGATTTTCTAAATTGTATTTTAAAAGTGAAAACGGTGTCGCTGCAGGTTAGATTTGTAATCAAGTTGTCTCAGTTTGCAATAAGCAAATAATGTTATAAGAAAGCCTAAGAAGGATTTAGCAGATACGCCTACAAATAAGGAGCATCAAGTGCACGGCATAAACATTCTTGCGTCTATGATATTACGATAGCACGGTGGCGCTATATAGCACTACGCCAGACGCTGCTGTTCACGATTGTTCGAACTCTAGATTTATGCAGAACAATACATAGGTCTGATCGTGACTTTAGCATGTATCTTAATAGCATGGCTTCTCGCGGCCTTTCGCCATCGGCTTCCTCTAAGGAAAATGCCAGCAAATCTGTAGTAACCAGCCTATATAGCTCCAGCTCTGGAAGGGCGTTAACATTAGAGGCTGCAGCTAGAAAAGCTGAGTTACCTTATAAGATGGAGGCACTCAAAAGGAAACAAGAAATAGAAAGGAAAGAAGCACTAATACTACAAAGAAGTCAATAATTACAGTGGCAAAGAGAAGTCGTGGAAGTAGAAATGGAACTGGCCATGGCCAATGCCAGAATCCGCACAATATGTGACAATAATAAAGACTCCCTATGTGAGGTAAAATCACAAAGAGTACAAAGCTGGGTCTTCCAGAACCAACAAGGTTTGCAACAACAATATATATATATATATAGAGAGAGAGCGTGTGTGGTCTAGTGGATAAGACGCCTGTCTCACGATGCAAAGGTTGTGAGTTCGAGCCCCACTACTGCCAACATGTTTGTATCCTTGGGCAAGGTACTTACTCTCAATTGCTTCGTCGACCCAAGCGATATTTGGGGAGCTGTTAGGATATCAAAATCTAAGTAGTGCTGATAGGCTTGTGCACTTGTCGACTGGTAGCCGCCTAAGTGTAGCGACCAAAGGATTCTGATATCTAAACTGACAGCGATAATAATTGATTTAAAAAGCGCTTTGGGATTTGCTTGCATTGTGAAAAGCGCTATATAAGAACGGTAATATTATTATTATTATTATTATTTATTAACAAGGGTTACAACAACAAGGTTTGCAGCAACAATCATTGCAACAACAAGGTTTGCAACAACAGTCGTCGCAACAAGCGCCGCATTATCAAGGCTTGAAACAACAAGGTTTGCGACAACAATCATTGCAACAACAAGGTTTGCAACAAGAGTCGTCGCAACAAGCGTCGCAAAAACAAACGTCGCAACAACAAGGTTTGCAACAACACTTATCGCAACAACAAGGTTTGCAACAACAATCATCGCAACAACAAGGTTTGCAACAACAGTCATCACAGCAACAAGGTTTGCAACAACACTTATCGCAACAACAAGGTTTGCAACAACAATCATCGCAACAACAAGGTTTGCAACAACACTCATCGTAACAACAATGTTTGCCACAACAATCATCGCAACAACAAGGTTTGCAACAACACTCATCGCAACAACAAGGTTTGCCACAACAGTCGTCGCAACAAGCGCCGCAATATCAAGGCTTGCAACAACAAGGTTTGCAACAACAATCATCGCAACAACAAGGTTTGCAACAAGAGTCGTCGCAACAAGCGTCGCAAAAACAAACGTCGCAACAACAAGGTTTGCAACAACACTTATCGCAACAACAAGGTTTGCAACAACAATCATCGCAACAACAAGGTTTGCAACAACAGTCATCACAGCAACAAGGTTTGCAACAACACTTATCGCAACAACAAGGTTTGCAACAACAATCATCGCAACAACAAGGTTTGCAACAACACTCATCGTAACAACAATGTTTGCCACAACAATCATCGCAACAACAAGGTTTGCAACAACACTCATCGCAACAACAAGGTTTGCCACAACAGTCGTCGCAACAAGCGCCGCAATATCAAGGCTTGCAACAACAAGGTTTGCAACAACAATCATCGCAACAACAAGGTTTGCGACAACAATCATTGCAACAACAAGGTTTGCAGCAACAATCATTGCAACAACAAGGTTTGCGACAACAATCATCGCAACAACAAGGTTTGCAACAAAACTCATCGCAACAACAAGGTTTGCCACAACAATCATCGCAACAACAAGGTTTGCAACAACAATCATCGCAACAACAAGGTTTGCGACAACAATCATTGCAACAACAAGGTTTGCAACAAAAGTCGTCGCAACAGGCGCCGCTATATCAAGGCTTGCAACAACAAGGTTTGCAACAACAATCATTGCAACAACAAGGTTTGCAACAACAGTCATCGCAACAACAAGCGTCGCAAAAACAAACGTCGCAACAAGGTTTGCAACAACAAGGTTTGCAACAACAAGATTTGCAACAACAAGGTTTGCAACAACAATCGTCGCAACAATAGTCGTCGCAAAAACAAACGTCGCAACAACAAGGTTTGCAACAACAAGGTTTGCAACAACAGTCGTCGCAACAAGCGCCGCATTATCAAGGCTTTGCAACAACAAAGTTTGAAACAACAATCGTCGCAACAACAAGGTTTGCAACAACAGTCTTCGCAACAACAAGCGTCGCAAAAAACAAATGTTGCAACAACAAGGTTTGCAACAACTATCATTGCATCAACAAGGTTTGCAACAACAAGGCTTGCAACAACAGTCGTCACAACGACAAGCGTCACAATATCAAGGCTTGCAACAACAGGTGTCGCAGCAACGAACGTCACAATACAAAGGTTTGCAACCACAAGGTTTGCAACAACAATAATTGCAACAACAACAGTCGTTGCAACAAGCGTCGCAATATCAAGGCTTGCAACAACAAGGTTTGCAACAACAGGTAGCGCAACAACATGCGTCCCAAGGTTTGCAACAACAAGGTCTACAGCCACAAGTGTCGCAACAACAAGGTTTGCAACAACAATTGTCGCAACAACAAAGATCGCAACAACAAGGTTTGCAACAACAAGTGCAGCAAGATCATATGCGATATCCATAAGCGCATTATTCGCAAACGCTCTTTCTAGTGCATCACAACCAAATTCAACAACAGCAAGATATGAGACTCACAGAGCTGCTTATACAACAGCAGGTACGAGCCTCTCTACCAAAGCAAAGGATAAGTAAATGTGATGGAGATCCTCTGAAATACCCAACATTAATAAAGGCGTTTGAATATGGCGTCGAAGATAAGACACACAATATCAGAGAAGGGTTAGCGTACCTTTGCCAGTATACCACAGTAGGAGCCAATGTATTATTAATAATAAATTGGTCAACAGTTGTTCACATTATGAGAACCCGGAAGAGGGTTATTACAACGCCAAGGACACTTATTTCATCAAGGAATGCAAAGCCAGACTGGTCTGCAAAAAGACCGAGTGCATCAGAGGTCATCCGACAGTGCACAATAGCACAAAAGAACCGAGTGTAGATTAAGCAGATGACAACGAATCGACAAGTTGTGGTCTTACAGGCGCCGGAGATAACATTGTAAGAACAGGCCCGTGCATCATTACTATATAAAGAGTCAAGACAAGTTGCAGTTTATAGACTGATCAAGCCTCATGAATAGGTTCCAGCAAGATTGATTCTCATCTAGTGTGCCATAAAGTGCTAATAAAGCACTAATAAAGCTGACTTGGTATGTGCGGTTGACAATATTCTAGTTTATTATAAAAATCATGTAATATGCCATTTCAACAGCATTTATGCTCAGGCCACTTCCAAGTGTTTAACAGTAGTTTTCAATACAAATATAGTTGCCATAGCTTGATCCGGATTACGTCATCAAAATCATCACGTGACGTCACCAGAAAATCAACATCTTCTGGTAACACTGGATCAGCGGTCATACACCATTGATAAAGACATCCGAACGGACGTCGAAACTGTCTGGAACAGTAAGTTCAAATTTGGAATTTTTCTATGAATCTTTATTATTAATTTTCCTTGGATTCCTGATGAAATTATTCTCTGAGTTGCCATAGCTGTTGAAAACATCAGTCCTAACAATATACTAGTTGCCACAAACTACGAAGGATCTATGTCATGACTTAGTATAACTATGAGGATATTTCAGCTGAATCAGCAAGTGTTTTCATCTTTGGATGGGAACGAGTTGTCTTGTATATGGCACAATTGGCATTGTCATGTCTTTGAACAGGCAATCGCCAGTTTTAAATTTCAACCAATTATACTTTTGTAGCCGTGCCTCACAACACATGATGGATGTGGGACGGTCGGGTCCGAATGGTCGGAGTCTGAAACAGTTAAACTACTTGACACATGATGTTGGCATTCAGAGCAAAATATATATATACAATTTATTTACAAATATTCACAAATCAAATATCTACACCGCAACATGCGCAACGCAGCATCGCATGCGCATCGCTCGCTGTCTGCGCGTCAATGTGCTTTAGCACGGGGTGCACCCCTTATTTGTCATTGTCTATGCAGTATCCATCACGGGCATATATCAAACGCAGGGTGTTGTCACTATATCCTTAGTTCAGCAGAACGTTGAGGGGAAAGGGGCAAAGGGGATCTTCTCTCGATTAGGGCATCATCTCGTCCACGTATTGGGAATCTGTATTTTTATGAAGAAAATACAAATATAGTAGCAGCTATATTCTTATAGTGTGTTCATCTGATGGATTCCAGATGAAAGAGAGCGTGTCTTCTAAACTCGTGAAATACCATTTTTTTTATATTGAACTAATCAAAACATATATACATTTTCTACGATAAATAATATTCTCTTTTTGTATTAATAAACGTCTATGGTTTAATAATATATCTCATTAATTGTCGATTCATTAATGAAAGGTATCTCTTTAAAATATGTAATTGTCCCAAACAAGTATTTAATTATACCATGTTCTCCATGTTTGAAACCTTTACTTTAATAAGTAACAATTATATTTGAATAATAAATGATCTCAATCATAAACAAAACAAATGAATTTGGACGTATAATTAATAAATCTCATAAAGATATTAAAGTGTGATAATTGACAAATCCAAAAATAATAGAATGCAACTTAGATGCCAACAGAGTTGCACTTGACATTAATTGATAATATCCAAACATAGGTCATACAAATTATAATATAACCATAATTATGATCCTTACTAATTATAACTTGGTAAACATAATTTGTGTAACATTAAATTAGTACATGAACTTAATCAACTCCAGAATGTTATTCTAAGCCCAAATATTAATTCCAACTTATAATCTAATCAATACAACATGATTTAATATGATTTAATTGAGTATCTCCAAAACATCAAAGCAAATATAAAACAAATAATGCATTTAGTTAGGCTTAAATCATTAGCATTTGTATTTGTTCAATGAAATATATACAACACACAATATTTGTAAAAAAAGATGATTGAATACATGATTAACATTCCTTAAAGTCAGAATGTCAAAACTAGCAACCTTATCTAACCATATGATATAGTAAATAATGTATTACTATATATCTCATGAATATGTAAACAACTAAGTCTTAACTCCCATAGTAACATGATTCCATTAGGCATTTGTACCAATGCCTACATACATGTTTCCTATTGGATAAACTTTGAACAATCCAATGTATCTTGCAATAGATCAGTGTTAACCATTTTATTCAGAATTTGTTTATATATAAACACAGTTCAATGAGATGGTCTTATTATACTCTTTGCGTATTATACCACAAAGAAGACTTTTGTACCACCTATATAGGAGCTAAGCTAAAATGCTCCTGTATTTGTATTCACTACTATAGTCCATTTGCACAAATATGAATTGGTCTCACATCATTTCCTGGTGAGGTCATAGTTACAAATAGTCCAACAACAAACAATCCTATTATGGGTTACATGGTATGTTCAACTGAATGGACTATAACAACACTCATCAATCCCTTGGGATTTAGCCACTCCTAGATATGTAGCCCATTGATATATTTCTTTGGGGAATGAGAATGCCATGGTTTAATGCAATTCGACTATGCACGCACATAATGGCCCAAAGGTCTACAGACCAGGCACTCTCGGACTAACATAAGATACACTGCATCTTATGGTAGTTACATTTTACATCTAAAATACTACTTAAATGATCATTCAACATGTATGATATCTAATCATCAACATTCCCTTAATAATTCATACATCTTATATGTGTGACTAAGTTCATGAATAGTTATGTCTTACTCTTACAGTAAGTTAGATGAGCTTGTAAAATGAATGTTTTGGTGTCAACAAGTCATATAGCACATGGAGCATACATCATGATAGATGCTGTACTTGACACAAATAAACCCAAAAGTAATGGCACATCTAACCACTGACATGACACAAAAGTCACATAATATTTACATATATTTACATTTAACATTTTATTAGCAAAAGAACAAGCCCTTACCTGTATTTTATGGAGAAAATACAAATATATTTGTAGCTATATGATCATAGTGTGTTCAGTCCAGATCAAAGAGAGTGTTGCCGGGCGGATCAATGCACAACAATCACACACTATGCTACAAATGGGCTTAATCTTTAAGACACTTGGCAACCTGGTAGTTAACAGACTTGAGTGCTGTATAGATATAAAGATGACTTATATCTCCCTCTAACAATTATACAATAGGGCAAACCTCTGAGTGAAGTTTACTTAAGTCATTAAAGTTGTGTATCAAATAGGATGGAAATGGTAACCAGTACTGCATTATATGGGTGGTTACACACTCCCCCTCTTACTGAATGGTGTCCCAACATTCAAATGAACAAAATAAAAATAAACTTGAACTAAATATAACATAGGTCAACATGTGTGGTGAAGTCAAAGGGTACCAAAGTGGTGCAATAGGTCGGCGAAGATCTGTGCTTTTCGGCTGCGTATATTCACTTCTCCGTCGTCCACAAAGGTAGTTGTTCTCATACTGAACGGCTTTCCAGGGGCAGAGTAACCAAAGCGTCTTGTCGGTGCTCGGGAACTAATTTGTCGTCTTGGTGGTGTTGGAGGTCGAGGAGCAGGAGTGTCTTCAGATGATGAAGATTCACTAGATACGTGATCCTGAGGTTGATCCTGGGGAGGGGTGATTCTTCGTCGTCTGACCGAGGGTTGCTATCGCTCGAGGATTGGCTAGATGGCTGGTGGTCAGTGTCGCTTGAAATGATGGATAGCCGAGGTGCAGGAACTGGTTTGAAAATATTGACAGGTGCATCATTTCTCGGAATGTCCACATACAATACGTCATCTGACTCATCATCCCCAGAACTACTGTTCGTCCCTTTAGTGGTTCTGACGGTCTGCCTGGTCCTTGGGCGAGGCTTCGGTGGCAGTCTTACAGCTTCCGTGGACTTAGAGGCCTGAACCTGATATGGGCACGGAAGAAGCAAGTTTCGATGAAGGGTGCGATCTGGGCCGCCTCCATCCTCTGGTCTAATCACGTATACGGGGATGGTCTCATTTGGCTGCCGGACGACTATATAAATGGTAGACTCCCACCGATCGGCCAGTTTATGCTTCCCACGTATCCTTACGTTCTTCACCAACACGCGGTCATTGGGCATCAATCTGCACTCCCTCACTTTTGCATCAAAGCGTTGCTTGTTTGAGTTTGCTTTCTTGTTTGCTCTGGCTGACGCTAGTTGATGGGCTTCTCGCAATCTCTCTTGCAGTTTCTTCGCGTAGCTCTTATGGCTTGATGGAGCCTGTGCAGTTGGTGTCAAACCCATCCTCACATCTATGTGCAGGCGAGGTTCACGTCCATACATTAGATAGTATGGCGAGAAACCTGTCGACTCGTTCCTGGTGCAATTATAGGCGTGAACTAATTGTCTCACATGCAACCGCCATTCTGCCTTCTGGTGATCCTCTAGAGTACCAAGTAAATCCAGTAGAGTCCTGTTAAAGCATTCTACTTGGCCATTGCCCTGGGGATGGTATGGCGTCGTCCTTGACTTGGTGATTCCCAGTATCTTGCACAGCTCCTTGATGACCCTCGACTCAAAGTCTCTGCCTTGGTCTGAATGAAGCCGTGTTGGAAGGCCATAGTGGACGAAGTAGTTCTCCCACAACACCTTAGCCACAGTCGTTGCTTTCTGATCTCTGGTTGGGAAGGCCTGAGCATAACGTGTGTAATGGTCTGTGATCACCAGAACGTTCCTTATATCCTTATTGTCGGGCTCTATCCCTAGATAATCTATGCACACCAACTCCATTGGGCCAGTAGTGACAATGTTGGTCAATGTTGCAGCTGACTGTGGTCGAGACTTCCTGCGAACGCATGGTGGGCAGGATTCACATCTCCCCTTGACATCTGAAGTAATCTTTGGCCAGTAGAATCTCTGCCGAATGAGGTCCAACGTTCTGTCGTAACTCGGATGACCCATCTGTTTGTGGAGGCTCTGAAAGGCTTCCGTGACATGGCTTTTCGGCAGTACTAGTTTATAGCGGTTCTTATCATCGAATGGTGCGGTATAGGACATTGTCGCGGAGTGTGAGCTTACTCCATTGACGCAGAAGTAGCTTCACATCGGGTGAAGATGTCTTGATGATGGTAGAGTCTGGGCGTATTCCCTTGACGAGGTAGTCAACAACCACACCAATATCCGGGTCTTCATGTTGCAGAGTGATCCAATCTCTGGGACCTAGGCTGGGCAGGGTGTCTTGACTTGCTGTCGCTTAATAATCGGCTGGAACTGCATCAGGGGAATCACTTAGTGCTTCTAATAGGGTATCTATGTCATCGTCATCTGCTTCCTCAGATTCATCTTGAGTAGTTGCCGCCATAGCAGTCGACCTTGTGATCCTGTGCGCCTGGCAGATAGCTTGAACTGTTTCTTCTGAGCAGTCGTCTACATCACCGTGAAACATCGCTCGTAGTTTTTCTACCTGCTCCTGGAACCTGATGGATTCACTATCTTCATATGGTGGGGGTTGTGGCCGCCGAGACAGTCCATCTGCATCCTGGTTATTTCTGCCTGGCTTGTATAGGATGTTGAAGTCATAGTTGGCTAGTGCAGCAAGCCATCGATGCCCTGTAGCATCCAGTTTTGCAGTAGTGAGGACGTAAGTAAGTGGATTGTTGTCCGTCCAAATAGTGAAATGAGATCCATACAGGTAATCGCTGAATTTCTCAGTAACAGACCACTTGAGAGCGCAGAATTCTAACTTGTGCGCTATGTATCTGGTCTCGCTCTTATATAGATAGCCCTTTGCTGGCGTAGGCAATAACTCGCAGAGTTCCGTCGTCCTGTTTTTGGTAGAGTGCTGCACCAAGTCCTGCCGTACTCGCATCTGTGTGAAGAACAAATGGCCTCTTGTAGTCTGCAAACGATAGCACTGGAGATGTTGTCAACATAGCTTGCAAATCCTTGAAGGCTTTCTCACAGGCTGGCGTCCAATTGTCTTCAAACGGCGTGGTAGGGCTTGGTCTGCTGGCTGGTGTCGGAGCTCGGCGATGTCCTCGCTTTCGTAATGGCTCGTACAGCTGCGTCAGTTCGTTCAACGGTTTCGCAATGTGGCTGTAATTCTTGATGAACCTCCTGTAATAACCAGCGAACCCAAGGAAGGATTTCAACTCTTTGACGTTGTTAGGGCGAGGCCAGGTCTCCACAGCAGTGATCTTGTCGGGGTCAGTCACAACACCATCCTTGGATACGATATGACCAAGGCACTTGACAGATGTCGGGGCGAAATGGCACTTGTCCTTGTTCAGCTTCAGACAATACTGCTCAAGTCGTGAAAGTACCTCATCCAAGCGTTGAAGGTGTTGTTCCAGGCTGTCGGAGAACACGAGGATGTCATCAAGATACACCAAGACACCAGCTGAAGTCAGATCACCCATACACTGCTCCATAAGTCGCTGGAATGTGGCAGGTGCATTTGTTATCTCTTGAGGCATGCGATTGAACTCGTAGAACCCAAGAGGACACCAGAAGGCGGTCTTCGACTTGTCCTCTTCAGCCATTCCGACTTGGTAGTATCCGGACTTGAGGTCTAAACAGGTGAACCAGGACGCGCCATTCAAGGTGTGGAATGTGTCTTCGATCTTGGGGACATTATATTGATCCCTTATCGTCCTTGCATTCAAAAGTCTATAATCCACCGTGAGACGAATGTCGCCATTCTTCTTCCGGACCAACACAATGGGTGATGCGAAGGGGCTTTTTGACGAATGACGTCTGAGTAGGTCTTCGATGTGAGCCTTGGCATCAGCATAGTCTGAAGGAGGGATCCGGCGACTAGGTTGGCGGAAGGGCGTGTTGTCGGACAAGTGTATTTCCCTGCTTGTATAATGTGCAATTATTTATAATATTTTATGGTTTTTAGGTTGATTATGTTGTTTTCTTTTTGTAATATAGTTATGTTAAGCGCCCAGAGGCTCCTTGCATTGGGCGCTATAGTAAATCCATTTTTATTATATTATTATTATTATTCGGTGTTCAACTGCCGTCGTGAGACCAATGTCGAGATCATCCTTCGAAAATATCCCAACGTGCTTCTTCAGGACCAATTCCGAAAATGTCTCCTTCCAAACACCGGGGATTGGTGTATACAATTTAAAAAAAAAGGTTCTCCGGACCAACAACATGCTTTTGTGTGCATATTTGTGGTTAAAAACAATTTGTGTTTGTACTTTGAATATCTATTTCGAATGGTATTCATGATTTTTAACACTTTTAAGTGATCGCACGCATGAGTACACAAAGGTTATCTTTATGATCATTGTATTTGTATACATTGTAGACCTAAAACATGCTCCGTAAAACGTGTGTACTTTTTCTTTTTTAATTAATCCAAATGGATTCACAATGCTCATCTGTTGAATTTGATTCCATAAAATTACTTCTCGCTACTCGACACATACCGATATGTGAATGTATAGATTGTCATTGTTGTAAATGTTGCATGTTTTTGGAAGTATAGGTTTGTTATTATGTAGACGTATTTATAAATTATAGATATCGTTTGAATAGACAGTTGTTTTGTAAATAATGTATTTATAACAGTCTCAGAAAGTTTGAACCTTTTGTTTATCTTCAAAAATCCAAATAGGAACTGATAGAATAAACGTTGTGAACAATGAGCACAACAAGATAAAAGCTAAACAAAATATGTTGCGTTTTAAACAACAAGGTGGTATAATACGTGCATGGCATGTGTACATATAATCATTTATAGGGATATAAAATTCAGGGTATTTTTTCTCATTACGTTGAATGTAATAGTTTCAAAATATATATTAATTATTTAATAATTTCTTTTCTAGACCAACATTCTGTTTGTGTGCAAAATGATGGGTAAAAACAATGTTGTTTAAAGTTAAGAAAGGTAATACTAATTTACTGGGCGTTTTAAATTTGACTTGATTTGATTTGAATTTGTTCCCCAGCATGAGTGTCCTCTTTCGGGCCTAAATGATATGAGTGAATATAAACAAACATTTAAATTAATCCAAATGGATTCACAATGTTCATGTGTTGAATGTTATTCCTTAAAATTACTTCTCGCTACTCAACACATGCCAATATCATGAGTGTGTGTAGATTTGCATTTGTGTAAATATTGCATGTTTTTACAGTAAGTACATGTTTACCATTTTACAGTTTTTTAAAAATCTATCAATTATAAGACATTTATTTTTGTAAACAAAACAAACGCTGTTAATGCAATCCCGACCCGCAACCCAACAGTTTGCGATGGAGATTGTTTTATTTATATTTTCAAAAAAAAGTAAATCAAGACAAAGTGTGATTTATTTATTTTTCGTTTTTGAAAAATAAATGATCTTAAAATTGTTTGAATTTCTAAAAATATGTTTGTGTGAGACGTAATTACAATTATGGAAGATAAAGACCCCATGTCCATACAACTTGAGAGAATGAGCCTAGGTGAACTGGTTTCAACTGACGTCAACTGGACCACTTAACATGCTTAAACACAGTTCAATCCAGTTAAGATCCAGTACCAAAAAAAGGTTGATGGAAAATGCCGGGCAGCGTTTCACTTTTCAACTGGTGCTTGAACTAATTTTGAAACGCCCAATTCAACACATTTAAAACCATTGTTTGAATATCGGACTACAAATGGGTAGGTTTTCAACTTGTATCACCTGGAATACCTGGCTTTTGAACCCGGGCAATCAGAACTCAAGAACATAAAGCGTTCTAATTGTTAACAAAAATGTGCTTTAATGGTGAAACAAAATGCTTTGTGGACAAATTCGTTTGGTATAATTTAGTATAAAAGTATTTTTGCTTCAATTAGTTTAGTCCTACGGGTGCATGTTATATAAGTCAGTTCGAGAGGGGCATACCATTATGCTATGATTGTTAAGACTTAGGTATACATGTACATATACTTTTGGTACACCCTTTATACACCTATCAGTTGTAAGACGCACTATACGACCCCCGGGAGTGATGCGTCACTTTACCGAGGTGCGTCAACTTCTCATGTACCATGACGCACCCTGTGTCAAAAAAACGGCGGACCATTGCCATCCAAATACGCACCCTCAGTCAATTTTTGGACGCACCATTGGTGGATTCTGACGGACCATGACGACGCACCCCGTCGTCAGATATCGTTGACTAAACTGGATAAAACACGATGACTACTGAAAATTAAACCACCTTTGATTCACAGGAGATCTGCCCTTATTCGATGTTGTCAACTCTGGCCCTCTAATAATTATATAGACCCCGGACCGGGACCGGAATGGACGGAACCAAGAGGAGAACTTGTATATGCACAATAATGTCTGACTGGTCTAAGATTCATAAAACATTTAACTGATTATCATAAACGTCAGGATGAGGATGAAACAATTTCGAGAATATTTCCTATTCTGCTTCGACCCGTTCAGTGGCGTAACCAGGAGGTGGGGTGGAGTGGGGTGGGGGTGGGGGAAGGGGCATCCTTCATTCCTTGTTATACAAACGGGAGGTAAGTAGAAAATTGGGTTCTCGAAAGTGTATTTAACCAAAATTGGGTTCTCGAAAGTGTATGTAAACATTTGAACTTCGGATTGGAAATTACACCTTCTATAAACCATCAAAGAATTTAAGGGGGCATTTAAAAATACCAAAAACATTTCTGACTTAATCAATACCATCCATATACTTCGAGAAAAGGCACCCCAACAGGCGGCACATACACGTATACCGCTATTGTGATAAGTCCCCCGGGGCCCCCAACCCCCCACCATGATGCCCCCCCCCCCCAAAAAAAAAATGGGAAATTACAAACTCGATGTAAACCTTTGTATACTAAAAAAAATAGTCAGATATGCCCCCCCCCCCCCCCCCCCCCCTGATGACCCCCATATGCGATGCCCTAAATTTGATTAAATTTGCATGGACAACACTGGTGATTACGAGTGCTTCCCCCGGTAGTATAGTCTCGCGCCAAGACTGCTGTATATTCCATCCATCGGCTCGTAGGACGATAGCAAGCGACTGCGCGGAGCAATTGGCGATGATCGAGTGATTTTAGGCATTTTAGAACATGCGGTATAAAATATTGGAGTGATGTTTGCGGTATTAAAGTGGAGCCTGGTTGGTGGTATAGTAGGCCTATAGCGTATATTTAAAGGTCGCATTTTGTTGTTCGTAAACATATGTACACTGTGACGCACCCATGTAAAGTGACGAACCTTTACGCACCCTCAGTCATTTCTTTGACGGACCAAATGCTGCCACTGACGTACCCTCCGTCATGAATTATTGGTAAACGACGCACCCATGACGCACCTCTCCCGGGGGTCGTAAAGTGCGTCTTACAACTGATAGGTGTATTACACCAAGTTCACACTGTTGCAATTTAATTCATTATAAAATACCATTTTCTCATGTTACCCATGAGGGTATACAGACTCATTCCAAATAGTTTGTTATTAAAATGTAGCATTGCTATATTAGCACTTAAAATAGTTAACTGTTTACATTGTAATCAACATAAATAGGCCAAATCCGGAGTAACAAGTTTATAAGTAAAAATTAAGTGTTGAACAATCTTTAAATAATCGTGGGAATGCATAGACATCATTTAAGTAACATTATTGGTCACCATTTTAGAATGGCATGAAAAGCCATTTTATCAGTCTGTAAATTGGAATTGATCATTTGTTATCAAATACTTAAACTTGTTAAAACAATGTTGTCACTTACCAGAAAATACTGTATTCCCAAGACGATATTCTCAACGTGTCGTTATTTATGTATTATAAGGCTTGAATAAAATGTGCCACAAAAAGAATATTTTCATATGCAATGTGCGTGTTTATTATAAAGGGTTCAACAAAAGAAAGTAAACCACTTTGTTTATGTCACTTTGAGTAACATTCATTTTTTTGTTTGTTAACCAAACAGGCTAGATAGGCATTTAGATGAATCTTTTAGGCATAATTTGATACCAAATTTGCCCCACAACAAAGATGAACCATGATTAGCACCATTTAAAAGAAAATCATATTTGTCAAAAGTCTCATTTCCAATACACAGCACGAGAAGAAAGGACCAATTGGGGTCTCTCTGTGTATGTGTATAGCCAGGATTGACGGGCTATCGATCCGTCAAGGCAACATTTTCGAGATATATACCGTCGAAGATACGCATGTTTGTAGACTGCCCAGTCCTAGCTTAGGTCTAAGCAATTCTAATCAATTATTTGAAGTCTCTAAAACGACTATACAATCACACAACAGTGGTCAAAGAAGAACATTTGCACTGATATTGTTTGATAATCTTCATTTAATAATGTGTGCACCCCAATCATTTCCAGCAGTCTTGGCTTGCCAATTCCTACGGAAAGCGATATCGGACCCCCGCCACCACTTGTTAAATGCCGCGACCGCTTGTTAATTCCCGTCACTACTTGTAATTTGCCGCCAGTTGTTAATGCCGCCAGTTGTTATTTTCGCGTATGTTATTTAAATCGCCGACACTGGCAAATTATGCCCGATCCCGCCGCATAAATCCCGCCGCATAAATCCCGCCGCATAAATCCCGCCGCATAAATCCCGCTCCATAAATCCCGCCGCATAAATCCCGCTCCATAAATCCCGCTCCATAAATCCCGCCGCATAAATCCCGCTCCATAAATCCCGCTCCATAAATCCCGCCGCATAAATCCCGCTCCATAAATCCCGCCGCATAAATCCCGTTCCATAAATCCCGCTGCATAAATCCCGCTCCATAAATCCCGCCGCATAAATCCCGCTCCATAAATCCCGCCGCATAAATCCCGCTCCGTAAATCCCGCCGCATAAATCCCGCTTCATGAATCCCGCCGCATAAATCCCGCTCCATAAATCCCGCCACATAAATACCGCTCCATAAATCTCGCCGCAAATATAACTTTGACTTCATCGCAGACTGCGGGTACAGTTAAAATAAACTGCATATGTACGTGTAATTCTCAAAGCCTACAAACATGGCAGCCTCCACTAGAAAGACCTAATGGCTAAATGCTTGCAATAACATGCCATAAGGGTGGCTTCGCCCCCCCACCCCAACCGGCATTCGACTGGTTGTTTATCTTATATTAATATTGTGCTGTAACCGCCCATGTCAATTAGATAGCGCAGCCATCCACCCCGCCGGCACATGAATAGTTTTTATTGAAAATATACATTGCATAAATCAATTATTACAACATTACGATCGATCACAAGGTTTGCCATGTAATTTACCAGTGAAGGACACCAAACGCAAAATGTCACCGGTTTATTAAATAAAGTTAGGCAATGTACAGTATATTAGTATAGCATTTCATTTTCATATGATCATCCGTAAAGTTAGGTAATTTTTCAACATATATCACGCAAATGACTAATTGTGGCACACTTTGAAAGTGATTGTTTAAAAAGTTGGGCAAAACTATCCGCTCGTACGCTCGTGCTAATTTTTTTTATTAGAACATAAATTACATAGCATCATTTTGTACAACATTACGATCGATCTCAAGGTTTACCACGTAATCTATTATACTAGTGAAGGACACCAAGCGGAAAATGTCATTCTGTTTATTAAATAAAGTTAGGCAATGTAAAGTATATTGTATTAGTATAGCATTCCATGAACATTGTAATAATGTGATCATCCGTAAAGTTAGGCACTTTCTCAAGCTATTTACGCAAATGACTAATTGTGGCATACTTTGAAAGTGATGATATTTTTAAAAAGTTTGGCAAAGCTATCCCCTCGTCGTACGCTGGAGTTTCCTTCCCGGTTTCCTAACGTTATATGCAATGGTCACTGTTTGTATTTCCCTTCAAAAAACCTGTATAGTTTAAAGGACCCAATTGATTCATGTGTTTTAATTGGTTTACCCAAACAAATGTGACATATTTTCTCAACATATTCACTCAAATATTACTCATTGTGGCATAATCTGAAAGTGAAATATGATATTCTTAAAAAGTTAGGCCAAACTATCTTCTGGTACGCTTGATGTTCCTTCAGGGAGGTGTCAATTGACACCTCCCTGGTTCCATACCGTGTTAGAATGGTCATTGTTTGTATACCTCTTCAAAATACCCGTATAGAGGCAATGGTCCCAATTGATTCATGCGTTTTAATTTGTTTACCCAAACAAATGTTGCATATTTTCTCAACACGACTCATTGTGGCAAAGTCTAAAAGAGTAATACGGTATTTAAAAAAAAGTTAGGCAAAACTATCTGCTCGTACGCTTGAGGTTTTACATACCGTGCAATGGTCATTGTTTGTATTTCTCATTCTAGTGTGAAAATAATCAGTTACAGTTTTAGTTGTAGCTGTAGAGTAGTTGAAAATAAATTACGTTGACCGTAATTTATTTGAACGTCAAAGTAACGGTAACTACCGTGGTTTCGTTTTTTTAACTGTATTTCATGTATAGATATACGTTTTATTGGCCTATTTGTACATTTTACTGCCGAATAAGGGCAGATGTGAAAGACAGAAAACTAAAAGGCAGAAAAAGTAGAAAAGACTGACAAATTTAGAGTTATGTTTTCGTGAGTAGCTTTCTGAAGGTGCATGGGTTTGCATGTTTTCAAAGTAACGGTAACTACCGTGGTTTCGTTTTTAACTGTATTTCATGTATAGGCCTAGATATACGATTTATTGGCGTATTAGTACATTTTACTGCCGAATAAGAGCAGCTGTGAAAGACAGAAAACTAAAAAGCAGAAAAAGCAGAAAAGACTGACAAATTTAGAGTTAAGTTTTCGCGAGTAGCTTTCTGAAGGTGCATGGGTTTGCATATTTTCAGACTATAGTAAGTATTGTTTTACCAATGCCTCGCATGAAACATGTCGCTCTTCAGTATTTATGGTTGAACTTTATGTTTACAAAAAATTGCATTTCTAACATTAATGGTCCAGTATGATAATAACGTCCCCCACCTAATATTTAGAATTTTTGGTGTGGTTTTTGCATTAAAACTTTGGTCCAGTATGATGTTTTTGATGTCCCCCACATATTTAGAATATTTGGTGGGTCTGATCCATATAATGTTAATTCGCGCGGAGCGCGCAAAAAATTTGATTTTTTTAAATCAAGCTTTTTTTTAAATCAAGCTTGAATAATGAAACATTGAAACTAATGCGCGAAGTACGCAAACATGACATTTCTAACACTTAAATTGGTCCAGTATGACGATTTTAACGTCCCCAACATAATTTTTAGAATATTTGGCATGGTTTGAGGGTCATTGTAATATTAAAACCTGTAGAAACGGAACGCTCACTATTTTTCAGTTTTTGAACTAAAATGGTCATGGGAGACTGTCCTGCAATGCCATCTTGTTAACATGGTTAAGCTTGAATATTGAAACATTCAAATTAATGCGCGCGATGTACGCAAACATTGACATTTCTAACACTTGAATGGTCCAGTATGATGTTTTTAACGTCCCCACATAATAGAATATTTGGTGTGTTTTGAGACCCATTATAATGTTGAAACCTGTTGATAAATTGAGCGCGAATCGAGCAAGAAAAAAACCAGTTTTTAAACAAAAATGGTCTAGAAAAAACGTTCCTGAAGCCCTCTTGTTAAGCTTAAATAATGAAACATTGAAATGAATACGTGCAAATCGCGCAAAAATGTTAACATTATAAGGT